>VDFB02058242.1:11169373-11187667 GCA_007258455.2 Sequoia sempervirens
TTCATAGAAATACATACAAACAAACTAAACTCAAAACATTGGAATGGAAACAACTTCAAATTATGATATAGAGCATGGATTCACTTTACTCAATTGGAGGCACATTTCACAATAATGGGTTCATCTAAAACATCTGTACGAGGTTCAAATACAAACATGGCAGAGCTATGCAAAGCAGGAGAAATTGGCTTGGAAAATGAAGGCATCAGGGTATAAAGAATCATTTTTCTACCACCATAGTGAAAATTTATCACTTTCTTTCATCTTTGCATATTGGTTTGATGCTTCAAATGATGCATTTCTTATATTCAAAAGTTCATTACCTTATTGAGTTTCTCTTTGTTTTGAGAATAGTTTAATATTCTCTACTTAACAGGGCCAACCACGTGATGGTGGAAGCTCATTTGGACCCTCCCCCACCCTCACATCACTCTCAATTCCCCATACCTGATCATATAACATTAATCATTCATTCATCCATTAATAACATATAACATTCATTCATTATCATATAACATTCATTCATTAACATATAACATTCATTCATTAACATATTCACATTCATTCATAATATGATTACAATCACTTTTTTTTTTTTTTTTTGAAGCTAAAAAAATCTTAAGTGGAGTATCATTTTCTAAATCATCTGTCCCCCCTCTAGGTTTTTTTCCCTTTTCTTGTGATCTTAATGTATGCCTAGTTGTGTACTCACGACATGGACGCTACTGCAGGGGGGGTCTGTTGTAATAACAAAGAAATGTTAAATTGATATGTTTTATTATTATTGTTACAAGTATTTCATTAATTAAAAGAACATTAGAGTGGTTCTCTTTACTTGATGAGGCCACATCATGTTCATGATCTTCTCTTATAGCCTCATGTTCAACATGCTGAACACCCTCTAAATTGTGATCTGGAGTTGAAACACGAAAGGTTACATCAATTAATACACCAATTGCAATTAAATATGTTTAAAAGAACATTAGAGTGGTCCTCTTTACCTAATGAGGCCACATCATGTTCCTGATATTCTCTATCCTGATCATGCTCAACATGTTGATCATGCTCTACATGCTCTAAAGTTGAAACATGAAAGGTTACATTAATTAATACACAAATTTCAATTAAAGATGTTTAATTGTATTAATCCATACTACGTTTTGTATATCACGTGAATACATCCAGTACCGGGATGCACACCATGACCTTCATCTGCAGGTTGTGCTCCACCCTCACTAGGTTGCATTCCAATGTCATGTGTAGTATTATCATTGCTTGTCTGTTTAAAACAAATAGGCACATAATTACTTTATGGTGGAAATTAATATTGAATAGATTGCACAAGTATTCAATTTTAAATAAAAAATATTGAGTTTATTTACCTGCGTGTCGGATGCAATGGAAGATTGTGTTTGCCTAGTCAAGACTCTTAGGTGTTCAACCACATCTCCATAGCCTGTTGGAAGGAAATCTTCAGGTCCTCTTCTGTGGGAACTCTGTTGAATTCAAAGCCCTAAATTTTTGCATAAGATCATGAATTTTGCTTCTATGGTGTGATAAAACCAAAATTGTTTGCAATTTATTATTTGGATGCAACACTTCATTTATTGATACCTACAATTTGTGTGTCTAACTTCATATAACCACCAGAGCCAAGTTTGTGTTGCTCGTGTTTTTCTAGTCTTTCATTTGTTTCCTTTGATGTGTCAGACAACCTATGAAAAGTTTGAAATACGTTAGATTATGTAAATAGAAAGAGTAATCAATATATAATTACATTGTTGATAGTATCACATACCTTCCTTGGCCCGGTGGTGTCTTTCCTTTTTTCTTTTCAGCCTTCTCCTTTCCATCTGACACCGGGTCCTTCCACTCCCTCTCTGGAATCATGGGGAGACACTCATACTTTTTTTTCTTCTCTAAATGTGACCTATATTGGTCCCTCACATACTTTAGATAGGTACCAACTTTCTTAAGGACCTTCGTTTGGTTGAATGTTTTATCACCGAACAACACAACTAAATGGTTAATGAGCTCATCTTTTAAATCTTCATTTTGGGCATTCCACCGTGTACGTATGGTGGGCCTGAAGAGCTCCAATGTAATATCACTTAGATGTTTATAAAAAACATCATTTCCTACAAAATGATCATGGGATCATTAGTCTAAAAAGAGTGGTCAATAAGTAAATTTCAATTGGATTATATATAATAATAATTAAAACATTTTAAAGTACCTGGGACCTTCTCTATCTTTATGGGAATGAAATCCTCGGTCACCAAAAATGTGACCAGCAATGTTCCCGTACTAGTAATACGAGAAGATCCAAGAAATGCTGCTAAAACATCACCAGTACTAGCTATGGCCTCTACATCCCTAGGTACATGTCCTGATGTATGTTCTGGCATGTGTTCGCCGTGAGAGGGTGCACTACCCGATGCCTGCATGCTATGTGTTTCCAACATTTGAGATGACAATATAGGCACCGATGATGGGGTTGGATGATGTGATGTATGTGTAGGAAGATTAGGATTGACACTTGTACCAACCCCTACTCCTCGGGAAACACCTGCAGTACCTTGATAATGACCAACATCATCATGAAGACGCAAATAATCCTGTAAAAACAACACATATTTTAGTTCATGACATAAAAGAGTACAAAATATAAAACCATGAATGAACTTATGTTATAATTAAAGACCTCGTGACAGCTTACTTGCAAGTTTTTCGCTCTCTGAGTCAATATTTTAACCCTCTCTCTTATCTCATCTGTTTGAGGCACTATGAATATCAACTTAAGGATTTCTTCATTGCATTTTTTTGGGGTCTTAACATATCGAGAGGGCTTGCTGAATATGTGATGTCATCATCACATAATATTGACTACACCTCCCTATGGTTGTTCTCCTCTACTGATGGTTCCTTTCCTTTATCATCCAATTGCATCAAGAATATTAAAAACATTATCGAAATTAACCCAAGGAACTTATGAAAAAAACATAAAAATAAAAATTTTGCTCGTATCTAATTTGTACAATTACAATGAGGTAAACCTATCAAGTAGAAGCGGCTGAAGATGCATCACGATATGTGCTTTGGGCCAGATCCTTCCCTGTATGATCAATGTTTTGCTATGACAAAAATTAAATATAAAAAAGCATTACCGAAATGAAACCAATAGACTTACAAAAAAAAACATAAGAATAAAATGGTATATTGGAGTCATTAATTGGAGGTTGGGTAAAATAGTACAAAGTATGTACCACCCCATAGTAACTATGTTTTTAACTAAGCGATTCAAATTGTAATCAATTAGCAACTCTTCCCTTGTAGTTATTGATTTTATCGCACATACGAATACACAGTTTCCCTCGCGTGCCTTGAATATGCAATTGGGTTGCTTATTTGTTGACCTAGGTCGTGTACTATTTATAAACCCTGCAATATTCCCTGATGCTTTTAGCCTTCCATCAATGCACATAGCCACTCCTTTATTTTGATCCTTATCTTTTAGCTGTATATAATTTGCTGACAGTGCATACCTACGCATACTTCATGTATATCGAACCAGCTGCATCCAATCTTTGTAACTATAACAGGGTCCGACATACTCCATCAATTCAGTAACTTTGTCGTAATAGACCTTTATGCCGTCCATGCAAAATAAGCCCAAACCAAGTAATGACGATGGTGCTATGCTATATATCCTCTCGCTGACACAAAAATTAGTGTTTATTGGAGGAAGTTCCTTGGGTACCCATTATTTGCGTAGATGTTTATACCTCAAGGGCACCTCGATGTTGCCTATGCTCTCATCATCATAAGAACATGACCCCCCTTTAGCAAGAAAAAATTCCATGCATTTACAAAATTTTCTTCTAATCTTTTGACCTCTAGTTGATCTCACTCTTTTAGACCTACTACATGTCTCGCTTTCCTCTTCTCTTCCTGAATATCCCTTGCTCAAGGAAGACATATCTAACAAATACCTATTTGGTGGTACCTGCACTCATAAGGATATTGGATGAAGTTCTTTCATGGTGATGTGATCCCAAGGTGACATTATGATAAATCTATCATTTCATCGCTAGAATTTGATAGGTTATAAGGTAATCAAGTCTTGATAGATTGCAAGTTATTGTTACTACCGTCCAAATGTGTCCATCACAAATCAAATCGGCTTAATTTTTTAACTCCCAAACTTTGTAGCAAGTGTTAAATGTGACTATGGTCCACCAGTTACACAACCAAGGCCTCAAATGTATTTTGTAATTGTAATCAAAGGACTTTTACTCTTCATTCAAGTAAATAAACTTGAAGGAAAACACCACCAAGTGGTTTATTGAACACCTACATGACTAAAAATAGCAGCAAATTTACATTTAATTTCCATATTTCTAAGTGGTTAACGAGGAGGGAGTGTGTACTAGGCCTAGTTAAGTCATCATAAGTTTATGCTTTGGCAATAAAAATTGTTTAAGTCATCTTAAATCTTCCTATGTCTAATTGCTAGGAGACTTTTGGTATGTTTTAAGGTAGGATGAGTGGTTGCATCAATGTTCTAGTTCTCTATGACAAGGTTTCAACATCTTCAAATAGTGAAGGTTAGTGCTCATAGTCATTTGAAACAACAACATTTTCATTATGTATGATGGTAGGATTTGATAACTTAAAAGAATTGGCTACCCAACAAACTTAAAGTTAAAAGAAAATTTTTTAGTTTAAGGGGTTAGCACTTTCTTTCATCTTTGCATATTTGTTTGATGCTTCAAACGATGCATTTCTTATCCTACTTCTATCATATTGTATTCCCATCCCATTGCAATTGTTGATACCAAAATTTCATATCAAATACCACGTTCTTAAAGCAATTTTCTGTGTTTTTACTATTTTTCTGAAGTTCTTTTGTGTTGTATGGATTCGTACAAGCTTGAAATGCTTTGAGATCATTGGTGTAGATAAATATATGTGTTCGTACATGCTTGATATGCTCTGAGATCACTATCTTGTGGGAGAAAACAATCAAATACAGGGATTGCCCTGTTTTGCCAGTGTAAGGGTTTGAGGGCTAAATAGAAATGACATCCACAATTCCACCCACTATCTTGGAATTGTAACTCAGTGGATTGGTGTGCAACATGGTATGATAGAGGTTCATTTCATTTAGGGGTCTATTAAAGCAAGAAACTTGGCATTGAATTGATGCCCTAGGGCTGACAGGGGCAATTTTCTTGTGAATTTTTGGTTGTTAAGTCAGGGCTTGTCAATTTTATGGATATATTGGTAGAGTCATGGTGACACTATTTGATGGTCCAATCTCTAATTTGAAACAAAAATATCTCTAACAAATCTAAGAGCTATAATGGGATGGCCACCATCCTAGGAAAGATTCTTCATTCTCACTTTTAGGTGTTAAAATTTAACAATACCTTGATTGATGAAAGAGCCCAAAGAGCCCAAAGAGCCTTTCTCCATGGTATCCAAGTACACATAGCAGCGGTCTTCTCTTATACGGTTGGACATGATTTAAAGAACTTAGCTAGGAATTATTCATTTAACCTAAGGTTTTCTCATAATGCCATCATTGGAAAAGTATGATCAAACTCTTCTATTATGAAGAATTGGTCTATGTGCCTCTAGTAATCACTATAAATGTTTGTAAGGATAAAATGACTAATTGCATCAAGTAGGAGAGAATCAACTTTTAGTTCTTCAAAGATTATATTCCTCTATTCATAATTTTTAAGGGTTGTGTGTGGAGGAGGTTATCACTACCAAGAAGGGAGGAGACATTTCCTTGCATATGTTTGTGGTGGAGGTATTAAAGAAGAATTGTATGCCTCTATTTCCATTCATTAGATCTAGCTTAGCCTAGCATATACTTGGACTAAGTCTACAATTGCTTCAGAATCATGTGATGAAGGCTATGTGATGAAATCCTAGACCTTTGGGGGTGCCAATGTACGAGAAGATCTTTGGAAACTAGGCATGAAAATTGTAGGTTAAAGAGAATGGGGGTGCCAAACTTATAGTACTCATTGTCCCTTGGTCATCAATTTTCCTCGAGTTCCCTCAATCTCATCCCCAACGCTGGTATTGACCTTGTTTTCACTCCTCCAAACTCTTCCTTAGCACTGGTATTGACCTTGTTTTCACTCCTCTACTCTTCGTCGGCACTAGTATTGACCTTGTTTTAACTCCAAACTCTTCCTCAGTGCTGGTATTGACCTTTTTTTCACTCCTCCAAACTCTTCCTCAGCACTAGTATTGACCTTTCACTTCTCCAATTTGATGAGCTACAACCTAGTTTTGTTAGGTTTTAGAGTATGTTAATTAAATTGAAAATTATGACACCATTTAGCTAGGTTTTAATATTCCACAATATAGTTAAGTATATATTAGCTATATTAGATTTATATTTTGTAGCTCATTCTTGTAGATTAATAATAGACATTCATGTTCTTTCTTCATGAAAGTATATATTCTTTATTTTCCTTGGTGTTATCCCAATGCAAAATATAATTAATATAATAGTAATATTAGATTAAATTATATATAATATAATTATATTTATTATTATATAATAGTATACATAGGCTTTTACCTAATATTTTAGAGGATTTTACTATTACACTACAACTGGTTTACCATTAAATGGAAATTGAAACTTGTTTTTCAATGACACAATAGTGGTTTCCAGGCATGAGATTTATTTCAAGCTCAAATCTCACAATATATGTATCGTATTAGCTAATAGAAAGAGATATAGAAACTAAAAATATAGAGAATGAGAGAAAGAGATTAACTTAGATAGATAGGGAGAGAGAGAGAGAGAGAGAGAGAGCATGAGAGAGAGAAATATAAGAGATACAAAGGAAACGAGAGAGGGAAAAGAGAAACTAAATTTTGTTTGGTTGTTTCATGTCAACAATCCAAGGATGGCTTGTGTCCTTGGGGAGTTATGCTCAAGGTAGCATGCCATTTGATTAAAGATATGATAATTCTCCTTTAAGACCTCTTCAATGTACCCATTGCACACTTAAGGAGACAAAGATAAATATAGGGAAGAAAATATAGAGAGAGAGGGAGATAATGAGAAACATACAAATAGAAAGGGAGACAAAGAGATAGAGAGAGGTAGAGAGATAAAGAGATAAGGATGAATAGATAGAGATATAGGGAGCGTGATTGGTATATCTCTCCCTATTTCTCTATATCTCCCTAAACCCTAAACCCTCTTCTCTATCTCCCCCCCTCTTCTCTATCTCTCCTCCTCTACCTGTCTATATCTCTTTCTCTCCCTCCCCCTCTCTATCTCCCCCTCTCTATCTCTCACCACCTCTGGTCCCTACCTATCCCCCCTATCCATCAACTCTCTATCTCCACCTCTCTTCCTTTCTCTTCCCATATATCTCCATCTCTCTTTCTCTTCCCATATATCTCTATCTCTATCTCTCTATATATCCCACTATCTATGTCAATCCCTCTTCTCCTCTCTATCTATTGAGCTATCTCTTCCTATCCCCCCTTTCTCTATTATTCACTCCATCTCTCCCTAGCTCCATCTCTCCTACTCTATATCTCTATCTCTATTTATCTTTTTATCTCCCTCTTAGTCCTCTCTCTATCTCTTTCTATCCATATATTTCTCTACCTCTATCACGATCTCTCTATCTCTTTCACCATCCCCCTCTATCTCTCTATATCACCCTCTTCTCTATCACTCCCCCTCTTCTCTATCTCTCCTCCTCTACCTATCTATATCCCTTTGTCTCCCTCCCCCTCTCCATCTCTCACCATCTCTCCCTCCCTATCCCCCCTATCCATCGGCTTTCTATCTCCACCTCTCTTCCTTTCTTCGATGATTTCACTGTATTAGCAAGGTATGGATATGATATGGTTCTCAACAAATTTCTACAATACAACATGAAGAAGGGTTTGTTGCAACTATAAAAAATTTCAAAATTTTATAATGATTTACTCATGTAAATTTCTCAATAATAATTAACTACATTTTGAGTTAGAAAAGGATGTAATTGGCCCTTCAAAATGTAATTACCCACGGTCACCTTGTTCTACTCCTGAAAATCCTTCTAATCAAAGATATTGTGGCAAAAAAATCAAATCGACATGAGCTGGTATGGGTCTTCCTGACCTATTATGGGTTACAAGCACTTTTTAGCACATCGATGAGACATCAAAACTGTTGTGGTGATTAGGATTACTAAAGAAGACATATCGGGGAGATTGGCTTATGGTCTCATCGATGAAGATAATCTATCAGCAAGACAAGTCATCTCAGCATGAAAAATATCTCACCGATGAAGTTTCATCAGTGAGACCATCATTTCTTTCATTGACAGGAGCACTAGGAATATATCGGCGAGACATGTGCAATTGGTGTAAATCCTGAATTTTCACCTGACCTGCTAAGTTACACCAACAAGAGTTTTGGCGACATATTCAAGACCAAAAGAAAATATATCGGCGAGACTTATAAAATCGGAGGAACCACTGAATATGTTAGTGATACTAAAAGTAAGGCCAATGAAGAAACAAATGAACCAAAATTATTGTTGGGGTGACTCTTGGCATTGTATACGGGACAAATGTTAACATCGGTCAGATGTGTAGAGTGTTACCCCGATCAACAAAGTATTCAGTTAACGTTGGTTGGGGCCTAATGTAAAGATCGCCCAAAGTTTGAAGGTGTCTTTCTGACTAGTTCATTTGATGCGTTATAGGCGAGACTTATAACATCAAAGGAACCATTGAATGTGTTTGCAATACTAAAAGTCATGCCGATGAAGAAACAAATGAACCAAAATGATTGTTGGGGTGACTCTTGGCGATGTATATGGGACAAATTTTAAGATTGGTTAGATGTATAGAGTGTTACCCTGATCAATAGAGTATTCAGTGAATGTTGGTTGGGGCCTAATGTATAGATCGCCCAAAGTTTGAAGGTGTCTTGTCAACCAGTTCATTTGATGTTTTATCAGTGAGACTTATAACATCGAAGGAACCACTGAATGTGTTAGCGATACTAAAAGTTAAGTCAATGAAGAAACAAATGAACCAAAATGATTGTTGGGGTGACTCTTGGCGATGTATACAAGACAAATGTTAACATCGGCCAGATGTGTAGAGTGTTACCTCGATCAACAGAGTATTCAGTGAACATTGGTTGGGGCCTAATGTATAGATCGCCCAAATTTTGAAGGTGTCTTGTCAACCAATTCATTTGATGTTTTATCGACAAGACTTATAACATCAGAGGAACCACTGAATGTGTTAGTGATACTAAAATTCAGGTCGATGAAGAAACAAATGAACCAAAATGATTGTCGGGGTGACTCTTGGCGATGTATACAGGACAAATGTTAACATCGGTAAGATGTGTAGAGTGTTACCTCGATCAACAGAGTATTCAGTGAACATTGGTTGGGGCCTAATGTATAGATCACCCAAAGTTTGAAGGTGTCTTTCCGACCAATTCATTTGATGTGACAATAAGGAATTCAAAAATCTATTACATTCATGCCTGGAGTTAAGACATTAATGGCACCACAGAGTACAGGTAATTTCATAAATTGAAAGGAAATCGTTGCAAAATGAACAATGTTGCAAATTGGTAGCAAAGGAAACGAGGAGACAAATAAAGGGCTAGAGAATTGTTTCAGTTGAAAGACCTCAATCAAAACTAGTAAGTCCTCTGCATTTCAACTTTTTCATTTCTACAATTTTAAGCGAGTAATATGGAAGCCACCAGCTCAAGGAAGTTGAAAGGTAGAAAACAAAGTGAGAGCAGTCACCCTAAGAGCAAGAAGTAAAAATTCAAGTTTAGAATTGAGCCGGAGGGTGCTGAACAAAAGCTGAATCAAGATTTAATTGACCAATTGCCTGGCTCTAGGCCCAAAGGTAGGCACTTCGCGCAGTTGAGGGAGGAAGTGGAAAAATTAGATGACAAATGCAAGCACATAGGAGACATTTGGACCCCAATAAGAGGCTATGAATTGTTTAGATTCCACTTTCACCAAAGATATTGTTTTGAGCCAGTTTGTAATCTGTGTTCTCTAAATTTGGGAAAGATGGTTTTCCCTAATGTTTTTGCCAATATAGAGTTGGTAAAATTGTTGGCCACCCACTATGACTCAAAACTTAAGGCCATATGCAGACCATCTGGGAAACCTTCATATACATATCAGAGGCTTCAATAAGTGAGGTTTTTAAGTTGGAAGGGTGGAGTAATGATAAAATTGTGAATGAATAGTTTGAAAAGGAGTTTTGGAGAATGGACACCACTTACAATGGTTGGAGGTTGCCCTTACATAGAATTAAACAAGATGGTAACACTGTCCCACTTGACGATGGCAATGGGCCTCCATTCCATGTGGACTTATTCGAGCCCTATATGAGATATACCTATTTCTCATTAGGAAAAGTGTTGGGTATGGAAGTTCTTGAGTATATGTCCATTGTTCCCATGGTAATTGTAGCTGACATTCAATGTCATAATTCTAGGTTTTTTTACTATGCTTCATTTGTCTCCAAGGAACTCGATTTAGCATTGATGGCAATCAAGAATAAATCCCATGTTCTACAACTTAGGAATTATTCTCTTTTAATGCATCTATTATTGTACTTCAGACAAGAGTTAGGGATTTGGCTAGAAAATTTGAAGGTTTCACAGTTTGATAAAGAGGGAAAATTGTTACCCATTCAGTTGTGGACTGCCATTTGGGATAGTAGGTTTGCTCATTCCAGTTACCTATATTTTTTAAGAATATTTTGTAAAGCTAGTATATGAATTCTATAGTCATCCTTGTGCACACTCATTGTCTGATGAAATAAAATGCTTCCTTAGACCTAAGGACTTTAATGGACCAATTGATCACAATTGGGGAGACTGGTATTGCTTGGAAGATGCTACTATTGTAAGGGTGTTTGGTTTTGAGGATTCTCCATTCATTTTTCCTAAAACAGTCCCAAATAGGATTGCATATTTGGAAATTGTAAGACAAATGGATTTTTCTAGTTTCATGAATTTTGGTTCATTCGGGAAACATGAATTTATGCCTAGTACTCTGTGCTTTGGTGATTTTATTGTGCTTGCAAAGGAAGGATATGATTTGATCCTTGAAAAATTAATGCAGTATAATATGAATAAGGGTCCACGAAGAAAAGGTTTTGATCCAAAGGGATATATCAATTCTACCAGACAAAGGATAAAATTTGGAGGATATGATCATGTGCCTTATCAGTTTGATGACATGATTAGAAATTTGGAGGAAGAGGAAGTAGATAGAGTGGTGGAGGAATACAACCAAGGGTTGCTAGATACAAGGTTCCCTTTTTTTGGAGATGAGGAGTCTAGAGAAGATATGCCACGAGACCTACCTAGTAGGATTTCTAGATTAAAAACTCAAGATTACAACTACCCTCCTAGAGAACCAAGTGTTGAAGAGAGCCAAGATACAGACACCAGAGAGATGGCATATAGGTCATTTGTAGCAGACAATGAATTTGTGAATTCTTTAGAATTCAAATCTTTCTTGTATAAGCAAAAGGGCAAGGAGATAAGGGAGACAGTTGATAATATTACACCAATCAATGAGGAGCAACTACTAAATAATTTGAAATTAACTATGGATAGAGAAATGGCTAATATGACCCTCGATAAAGGAAGGAAAATGTTAGAGGATGCTGGAGTTATGATCTTTCTAGGGCTGGATTTGAATTATGCATTGGTCTTTGATAGCTTCTTAAAGGATAATAGTGCCACACACAAGTTTAGTCTAGAGGGGGTGACAAAAATATATGTTGGATCCAAATATAACCCAAATGAAGGAACACTCATGATATGGGCCTTGTATCCACCTCATAGAAAGTCAGTGGTGATTGATACTGAAAAAGCATTTGGTCATGTCATGACTCTAAAGGTTGGAGAGGTAGATCCTGTGGTGACTATAGACATTGGGATTAATGTGGAAAAACTTAATAAAGCCCAAATACAAATTTTGATCAAAGAAAAGGAAATGTACAAAATTAGTAATGAAAGGATCATGAGATAAAATGATCATTTGAAGGACATGCTAGGAGTCACAATGGGGCCTCCTAAATTAATAACACATGGTGAAAGCTCATAGGTAAAATATCATTGGGATGAGTCAACTGCATATTCACAAGGTAAATATGATACACTCATTGCAATAATAAAAAAAAGGTAGGCCAACTTAATGATTTGGTTGAATAAGCTATGGGGAGCATATTCAAAGAACCATGTTACAGGGCAGGAACACAAGAGAATTGATGGAAGGATTCAAGAAAAGCTCCAAGAATTAAATGAAAGAGATGTTCCTGACAGTGTGGCCATTGGTATGGGTGACCATATTATAAAGAAACACATGGACCTTTATGAGGAACTGCGAGAAGATGCAAATGGGCTAGTTGATGTTACGAATATGGGACTTCCTACACTATTTGAAGATGGAGAAAAGTTGAAAGAGAAAGCCAAGTGGATCAAAGAATGTGAATTGATGCTGCAGATAATTCTAGAAAATGCTACAGGGAAGGATTCAACATTGGACGAGAGCTGCGAGCAGAATGAAAGGATGATAAAGGTGGAAATATCAGCCATGAATGCATTAGGAGATGTCGATACTCATGAATGGCAGGATTATTTACATCATTTATCAAATGCATCTATGGATAAATAGAGCCTAATCTCTTGTTTTAATTAGTTAAGTAAAATAAAAAATTTGTGAAGGGACGTGTCCCTTCCAAGTTTTGATGTATTTATATCTCTTCCATAGTAATGCAATAGATATAGACGTTAGGATATATTCAGTAGATAACTTTCTCGAAAAATGATTTCATATATAGAGACTCAGATGCATGTATTTTGATGGAGTAAATGAAGATATCTAAGTCATGGATTAAGATTTTGGTATCAGCTATTTGTTAAATTTATGCAGTTATTTGATTGTCTCCATTCTGATGCTTCTCTATTGTTTAAATTGATATAACAATTTTATACTTTGTTTATCATTGTACATTTGCTATATATGTGTGATCTGGTTATTTGGTTCTCTCAAGTAGGGATTAAAATCTTTTAATCAATCATAACAATTGGTAAGTGTTAGTTGGATTAATCAGAAGAATCACATAACTAGAATTGCCATTCTATCTCAAGAAGATTTTGTCAATTATTCACTTGCACGTTTACACAAGTTGTAAACAATTTCTATGTCTGACAGTTTGAATTATATGTGTTGAATACTTTAGAATTTCAATTACATTAATTTATGGATATGTTCTATCTATAACACTACAAAACTATATGCTCTTTTCATTTACACTTGCATTTAGAAATACACATTTATATACGTAGATATAGATTTATTTAATGATATGTTGCATTTATTGTTCTAGGAGAGCATCTAGTAATTGCATTTACATTTACATTTTCAAATACATATACATACATACATATATACATATACATATATATATATATGTGTGTGTGTGTGTGTGTATCATTTATATTCAGTGTTCAGACACAACCCATTAGGTTTGCACATAGATAAAAAATCATAAAATCAGATCTCCCATAAGTCAAATATAATTCTATCAAGAAATTAATATCAAATAGATAATATAATCATATAACTCATACATTTCAATGTCATTGATCTTCTTCTTCATCCAACTCTTTGTCTATATCATCCAATCTAGATTCGACATTGTAAGGATTGGTCATATCATCATCATCATCATCATTAATATTAGTTTCAATAATGTCATCATCCAAATGGATATCATCTTCATGAACATTAACTCCTACATCATCATGATCTAGTTCCTCCTCTTCGATATCTTCGTCAGGCACATCATCAACTAACTATTGATCCTGATAATCATCTACATCATCTTCTAGTTCTTCGATATATTCTTCTTCCACCACATTATACTTTACTGGCCTTCCTCTTGGATCATGTCTAACAACAAATGAGCAACCCGGTTTACCTGAAACCTCTGAGTAAAATACCTGCTCACATTGGCTTGGAAGAACATAGGGCTCATTTCTAGCTCGCTTGATCGACCTTGTATTAACCATGGTAAATCCATTATCATGTTTAATAACAGTTCTCTCGAGATCATTTTCATTCAATTGTAGCCTGTACCATAGGACGACGAACATAACTAATTTGAAGGACTTAAATTCACACTCAAGTATATCATCCAAAATCTCATAGTATCAATTTTCTGAGACTTCTAGATGTATGTCACTTCTAGATGAAACATTAGTCACCTAAAAGACTACAGTTACACCAGAATCACAAGTTTTCTTCGGGTCATCCAAGTTTTCAATTCAAAATTTATGACCATTGCACCACATAGCCTTGTGGTGTTTTACCTGCAATATGTCAAACATGTAAAAATTATTGCAATATCGTCAGTTGATAAACATATTTATTCTTGGACGAATGTATGCAAAGAAAAAAATCTCAACATATATATTGGTGCAGGAGCACCTAGATCTTGTAAATGCCTTCAAAAGGCTAATATGTTAAATTTACATGTTCAAGTCTAAATTTGTGTGTCAAGGCCATGAAAGGGCTAATTTGAATGTAATCAAATCATAAAAGAAATCACTAGGAGGTGAAAATGCAAAAAAATGCAAATAATGCAATATTATGTAAACAAAAAGGCATAAATCAAGCATATTAGGAGATAAGAGGCAGTTTGCATCGATGAGAAGTTAGAAAAGGTAGATATTAAGAGGGAAAATTTTATAAAAAGTATGGCAAGGGGTGGAAGAGTAGAATCTTGAAATTCTTGTAACAAAATCTTGAATAAAAGACCTGTTTTTCTAAGTTATCAAGCATTCTTTCTATTTCTCCTAACTTGTATTGCTAATTTGGAAACATCCAAGAGTTAGTTCTTGTGTAATATCATTTGAGAAAGAGTACTTTTCATTGTCAAAGAGTCTGAAAGTTAGTTTTAAGCAGCAAAAGAATCAAAGACAATCCTATGTCTCAGGAAGAGTTAGTTTCACTATGATTTTGAGAGTCCCTAAAGAAGTTTAAGGCCCATCCCACCGATGTAAACCTAGTATAAATGGTGGGATGGGATAAGTAGGGTGTCCTTTATGTGATTTTGTTTTGTGTGAGTGCAGGGTATCAAGAATATGGTGCTGTGTTGCTGATTTAAAGTTAATTTTTTGAGTTTTCCTCTTGAAAATGAAGGTTTCCAGTAGGGTATTGGAGAGATAACGTATGCATGTCCAAGGAAATGTTTCTAAAGGAATTTTCAGACATAATGGAGCATGTTTCAATGGTTTTCTGGAGTATTGGAGGCTTGTAAGGGTGATAATCACAAAACCCTCACCGTTTTGGGTGTTTCTAGCCTAAAATTAAGGGTTTGTTAATACACTTTCTAAATGGGTCTTTCAATCTTTGAAAGTGGATAAATATGGTGTTTTGTGACCTTTAATTTGACTGTTTGAGGTTTTCTAACAATTTGGAGTTGGAAAAAAGGTGGATGCTTTGTAAAATAGCCCTATTCTAGTAGCCTTTCTTGGGCATACAGTCTGAAATCTGCTAGTTTTTCCATTATAAATCATTCTGAGTTTTTGATATGATGATATGGGCATTAAGAGGTCTCTAAATATGCCTTCGGATCTTGGTTTTTAACCTAGTGTGAGTGGTTCACCCGATCTAGATTATGGAGGTCTATTGCTAATTAATGTTTAGATTTCATGGATAGTGGAAATCTGTGTGTACAAGGAAGTGAGTGACCTTAAATACTTGAACCTTGTCATTTTGATGGAGTTATAGTAGAATTTATGCTTGAATAAGGTTGTCAAGGCAGTGCATATTGTTTTGACAATGATGATTCTATTGTGTGTCTTGGTATCTTTACAAAGCAAGCATATCTGATATTTATACACTGATGTATTGAATTGATTTCTCTCAAAACATGATGAATCTTGTGTCTTGAAGGATTGATTAACATAGAAAGAAGGATTGGTCTTTGTTAGTTTTCCTTGTAAGGAAAATGGATTGGTGCTATTTGAGAAGTTTAGACTATTTTTAATGATTGAAGTTTGGTTATTGACATTTTGGAATCTGATTTAGAATAAGTGTTTTGTTGCCTTGAGGATATGATGTATATAGGAATTTGAAGGATTGGTAATTGGTTGTGTAGCAAGTGAGCATAATGTGTTGCCTTATCAAAGGCTAAGAGAATGTATATATGTTGATATGGTGGTTGAGAATTATGTGAATCTAATTGATTGAGTCAAAGTTTTCTAATATGGTTTTTGCTTTGAATGAGTCAATTGGAATACTGATAATGACATATGGTTTGTTGAAATTGGAGTGCTAACTTGTTGCCTTGAAGTCTTGTGGAATTGAAGAATCAAAAGAAGTTGTATGAGTTTTGAGGAAAAAGAAAGTGAATTAAGAATTTGATCTTCTCCTGATTTTGATTGGGTTTGATTTACCCTCATGAAATGATGTTGTTGGTGTTGTTGTTGGATCCTATGCATCATATATACATCAATATAATTGAAAATAATTAAATAATATGGGTGATTAATATATTTATACCTACCTGTTTATCTCTTAAACCATATGCTAAATCAATTTCCCTTTGTGTAACATTGGAATCTCCATTACGATGAGCTTCTTTAACCAATGAAGCCACACCTCCCCATGTTAATGCATGACTATATTTTTGACATCGTTCAATCCATACCGTCATCCAATCAAGATTGTTTGCGACGTACAAATGTATTGCATCCCACTCTCGACCAACTATATCAAAAAAAATTGAAATTCACAAATGATGTATAATTAGATAATTACCACAGTATACAACCTTAATTTATAATTGATGTATATTGAAGATTAATAATTAAATAAGTACAATATACATAAAAATAATATGTAAAATACATTCTAATTAATCTCCATGACCATCTTATAATTACCTCTCACTTTCCTCAATCTACCTTTTCGCATTAGGTACTCCCCTTTGAATTTGTTAATGGAGTTGGGATCCCAAATGCGGTCTACATGGATCTTTGTTGCAAACTTAGGAAGACATTCACTAATGTACACCATGGTCTGGTATACCATATATCCCTCCACCATAGAACCCTCAAGATGTGCTCTTTGTCTAACCAAAGCCTTCAAAAATTTCAAGTGCCTCTCAACCATCCACATTGACCTTGTGTGTACAGGTCAACACAATTCAATCTCCTAAACTTGGTGTATGAGGTAGTGTTCTTGTGCATTGAAAATGGTCGAAGGTAGACACTTTTGCATTTCACACATTAGATGAGGAATTTCTCTCTTCCAATAATTTATATCTTCTTTATGGATTTCTTTAGATGACAACCATCTACAAGTGATTCAAGGTGCAAATATATTAACGAGATTTAACAAAAATATACAATATATTACATAACAATTAAAATAAATGGCAATTATAAGATCTATAGAATGAATTGAACAAATATCGCTACTTACCTCATGTATTTTCCAAGATCATATATAACTTGCTTGACATTGTTGTCGAAGTTGTCTGGGAGAGATAGAGGTAGAACGTACTGCAACAATTATAAAATGATCTTTATTTTTCCAAAAGTAGTAAACATAATATACTGAAAAGTACATGTAGTATACAAGTGTATATAATATACCGGAATAATTACCTTAATGAAGGTATGAAAATCATGTGTTTTCATCCTTGACCCAAATTCACCTTTCTTTGTTATGATATTGTTTATGCTCGCAACAAATCCTGTGGGAAATTGAATTTTTTGTATGACTTCTTTTATAGCATTGCTTTGTTGCTTCGTTAATAACCAAGGAAGGGAACTTATATTAATTTGGTCTCCATCGCTATTCAATTGAATTACATTTTTCATTGCATGATTGGCTTCCTGAATGTCACTACAAATTTTGACAATTTTTTCTTTGTCATTCCTTCCATCCAATATTTTTCATAATGTTTTTGTTATATTCTTTCTGATATGCATTTTATTAAACAAATGCACAATTTTTAGCTACTCATAGTAGGGAAACCTTCTAAATTGTTTGGGATAACTTTTCAGTCCCTGTGGAAGCCGACCATTAATGCCTTGACAAACTTCATGAAGCATATAAGTTAAAAAAATTAACAACAACAATCATTGTCAATTATAGCATGAGTAAACACAACACCATATAAAAATATAAATTACAAGCATATCATATATAATAGATAAACAATTTGGTC
>VDFB02058242.1:11195892-11328557 GCA_007258455.2 Sequoia sempervirens
TCTCTCTCACTCACTCACTCCCTCTATCTCTCTCCCCTCTACCCTTAACCCTTTACCCTCTACCCTTAACCCTTAAACCCTAAACCCTTAAACCCTTAACCCTCTACCCTTAACCATATACCCTAAACCCTCTACCCTCTACCCGTAACTCTCTACCCTTAAACCCTCTACCCTCAACCCAAGACCCTCTACCCTCAACCCTATATTGTCAACCCTCTACCCTCAACCTTAAACTCTCAACCCTCAACCCTTAAACCCTCTACCCTCAACCCAATACCCTCTACCGTAATCCATCAACCCTATACCCTCTACCCTATACATTGGACCCTCAACCCTAATCCCTAAAACCTATACCCTAAACCCTCTACCCTCATCCCTGAACCCTCAACCATAAACCCTTAAAACTTCTACCCTCTACCCTCAACCCTATACCCTCAACCCAATACCCTAAACCATCAACACTATAGGTCCTCAACCCTATACCATCAATTATCAACCCTCTACCTTATACATTAGATCCTCAACCCTCATCTATCTCTAACCCTCCCTCCTCTTCTATCCTTATCTCTATCTCACTTCTCCCTCCATACCTCCCTCCATCCATCCATATTTCTCTTCCCTAAACCCTATACCCTCAACCCTTAAACCCTTAAAAACTTAACCCTAAACCCTAAATCCTCAACCCTCAACCATTAAATCCTAAACCCATAAACCCTCTACCCTATACCCTCAACCCTAATCCCTCAACCCTTAAACCCTTAAACATAATTAAACTCTCTACCTTAATCCCTCAACCCTCAAACCTTTATCCCTCAACCCTTAAAACCTCAACCCTCAACCCTCTACCTTCAACCCTCAACCCTTAAACCCTAAACCCTCAATCCATATACCCTCTACCCTTTATGTTTGACCCTAGTCAACTCTAATCCATCAACCTTATACCCTCAACCCTCTATCCTCAACCTTAAACTCTCGACTCTCAACCCTTAAACCCTCTACCCTCTACCCTATACATTAAATCCTCAACCCTCAATTCTCAACCCTCAACCCTCAATCCCTCAACCCTCAACCATTAAACCTTAAACCCCCAACCCTTATACCCTCTACCATATAAATTGGACCCTCAACCCTAATCCTTCAACTATATACCCTCAAACCTATACCCTCAACCCTAAACCCTTAACCATAAACCCTCAACCCTAAACCCTTAAACCTTCAAACCTCTACCCTCTACCCAATACCCTCTACCCAATACCCTAAACCATCAACCCTATATGTACTCAACCCTATACACTCAATTCTCAACCCTCTACCCTATACATTGGGTCCTCAACCCTCATATATCTTTGTCCTTCCCTCCTCTTCTCTCCTTCTCTCTATCTCACTTCTCCCTCCTCTCTCCCTCCATCCTTCCCTCCATATCTACCCCAATCCCTCAACCCTTAAAACCTTATACACTCAACCCTAAACCTTAAACCCTCAACCCTTAACCCTTAAACCCTCTACCCTCTACCCTCTACCCAATACCTTCTACCCTCAACCCTTAAACCCTTAAACCCAAGTAAGCTCTCTACCCTAATCCCTCGACCCTCAACCCTTAATCCCTCAACCGTTAAACCCTCAACCCTCAACCCTTAAACCATAATCCCTCAACCCCTATACCCTCAACCCTCTACCCTCAACCTTAAACCCTCAACCCTCAAACCTTAAACCCTCTACCCTATACATTAAACCATCAACCCTCAATTCTCAACCCTCAACCCTTAATCCCTCAACCCTAGGTAGGTAGGGAAACATAGGTGAGATACATTGTGATGAAGGGATAGGTAGGTAAATAGAGGGAGAGGGGAGATAAATATAGGTAGAGAGGGAGGGAGATGTAAAGAGAGGAGAGAGATAAGTAGAGAGGGGAGGGGGGATAGGTATGGAGGAGATAGAGGTGAGTGTGTGTGCGAGAGAGAGAGAGAGAGAGAGAGAGAGAGAGAGAGGTAGGGAGGAGACACAATTGAGATATAGAGTGATGGAGGGAGAGGTGAGTAAAGAGAGGGAGAGGGGAGATAAAGATAAATAGAGAGGGAAGGAGATGTAGAGAGAGATGATAGATAGAGAGAAGTAGAGAGTGGAGGGATGGAGGGAGATGAAATGAGGAGATAGAGGTGAGTGTGTGTGAGAGGGAGAGAGGAAGGTGGGAGAGATAGATATTAGAGAGGGAAGGAGAAAGTAAGAGAGAAATATTGGGGAGGGAGAGAGAGGTAGAGAGAGTGGTAGGTAGAGAGGGAAGGAGAGAGGGAAGGAGAGAGGGAGGGATAGGATGGAGAGAGGGAAGGAGGGAGATTGAGATGGAGAGAGTGGTGAGATAGAGAGGAGAGAGGTAAGGAGATAATGAGAAAGAGAGATAAAGAGAGAGAGGGAGGTTGGAGGGAGAAAGAGGTAGAAATCAATAGGTGATACATAGAGAGGGAAGGAGGGAAAGTAGGATAGAGAGAGAATGGTGATTTAGAGAGGAGGGAGTGAGAGGGAAAAAGGGAAAGTGGGAGAGAGAGAGAGAGAGAGTGGTGATTTAGAGAGGATGGAGTGAGAGGTAGGGATAGAGATTATGGTGAGATAGAGAGGAGAGAGTGAGAGAGAAAGAGATGGATGGAGAATAAAAGAGAGGTAGGTAGAGGAAGGGAGAGGAGAGATAGAGAGTAGAGAGGGAAAGAGGTAGGGAAGGAGACATAGGTGAGATAGAGAGGGATGGAGAGAGAGAGTGATGGAGGGAGAGGTAGGTATAGAGAGGGAAAGAAAGATGAGAGATAAAGAGTAGAGAGGGGAGGGAAGGCGGGAGAGGTAGGGATGGAGATAGAGGTGTGTGTGTATGTGTGTGAGAGAGAGAGAGAGAGAGAGAGAGAGAGAGAGAGAGAGAGAGAGAGAGAATGGTGAGAGAGAAAGAGGGGGGAGGGAGGGACAATAGTGAGAGAGATTGGGAAGAGAGACAAAAAGAAGGGGAGGGAGAGGAGAGATATAGAGAATTAGAGAGGGAAAGAGGGAATGTTAGGGAGGGAGATAGAGGTTTGAGTGAGAGAGAGAGAGAGATAGAGAGAGTGGTGAGATAGAGAGGAGAGAGTGAGAGGAAGGGAGAGAGAATTATGAGATAGAGAGGAGAGAGTTAGAGAGAAAGAGGGGGAAGAGAGGGATAGAGAGTGAGAGAGAGATTTAGGAAGAGGGAGGGAGAGGAGAGATGGAGAGTAGAAAGGGAGACATGGGTGAGATACAAAGA
This sequence comes from Sequoia sempervirens, assembly GCA_007258455.2. Taxonomy (NCBI): domain Eukaryota; kingdom Viridiplantae; phylum Streptophyta; class Pinopsida; order Cupressales; family Cupressaceae; genus Sequoia; species Sequoia sempervirens. Next base: position 11,199,152 of record VDFB02058242.1, read on the forward strand.
GATGGAGGGAGAGGTAGGTAAAGAGAGAGAGAGAGAGGGGAGATAAAGATAAGTAGAGAGGGAAGGAGATATAGAGAGAGATAGAGAGAAGTAGAGAGGGGAGGGAGGCAAATGTAGAGAGGAGATAGAGGGGTGAGAGAGAGAGAGAGATGGGATAGAGGGAGGAAGGGAGAGAGAGAGGGAGTGGAGAGATGGAGAGCAACGAGGAGAGAGTGAGAGAGAAAGATGATACAACTTGTTGACTACTAAAATTTGACCTCCTGATTACTAAAATTTGACATGTTGATTACTGAAATTTGACTAAGTCTAAATTTTTTAAGATCTTCCAAAAACTAGAATTTTCATTATAAATCCTAGAGATCCAGAACCACTCTCAAACATCCTAAAACTATATACATGAAATATAACTTAAAGTATAAGAAAGTAAATGTCCATATGTAAATTTCAACTTAAATGTTTATTTCATGTATATAGTTTCCTTGGCAGAGAAAGAGAAAATCAAAGAGTTTAGAAAAATGCATTCCAAAAGAGTTCACAAACATTCATTGCAAAATTCAAGTCATTTGGCGAGTGCCAAATTTGGCGCTCGCCAAATTTGGTGCTCACCAAATGTAAAACTATTTGGAGAGCACCAAATTTGGTGCTCTCCAAATTTGGTGAGCGCAATATGGCTTGTTACAGTTTGTTTTTGCAATTTGGCACCAAAATTGTGGCACAGATCCATGAACTTACCTACTTATTTTTCCATTTGAAATCTAACACACTTTTTATGAAGTAATCCTATTGAGAAAATATTATTGGCAAGAGAATTCAAGAGTAGCATTATCAATCATTTGTAGCAACAATCAAGATCCTAACATCATGTCAAATTTTATGTGTGTTCATGTTGTCTTGGGAAGGATAACAAAGGTTGTAGTTCTTCATGCAATCAAGCATTCAAGCAAATAAAGCAAGAAAGATCCAATTTACTTGAAGTGATTTGTATGACTTCAATCCTTCAAGGAAGCCATTGAAGGGTGGTGGGTTGCAAAAAATTCTTCATTCATCCTTCCCTTCCTTTCCATTCAGGTTTTCATCATTGACATTGCCATTGTGAAAATGGGAACACTATTCACGAGGTTTGACTGAGGAAAACCCTATATGGCGCAAACATTTTTCCCTCTTTGTGTATGTATAGGTTACAGTTTGAAGAAGGATTGAAGAGAAATTTTGCATTGTTGTATTCTTTATCATCATTCTTGTCAACCTACAAAAACTAAGTTGTAGAATTCATTTTTGACGTTTCAACAAATTTTCAGGTGGAAAACATCTCAGATCTGGCACCAGAGGACTATAAAAAGTGTTTTTGGAAGCCTCATAAAAGACTCATTCACCTAGGGAAGAACCATTCATTTTTCACATTTTGGAATCAACTTTTGGTGACAGGTGCATGCTCTTTGATATCTCCCAGATCTACTTGCAAAGTGTTGATAATGTTTGTTTATCTTCGAGAATCTACATTTTATATATTAGGTCATATAGTCAATTATTTTCATCATTTCAAATCATTTCTAGATCATTCCTAATCATCCTAAGAACCTAAAGAAACCACCAAAAAATTTCAATCATTCAAGAAGCAAAACAAGGGTTTTATTAAAATAAATCCACATCAAAAAAACCTCCATGTCGAGCCCCAAGTTACTGCTATAAAGACAACTCCATACCAATTTAGGGATAGGGATAGACAATTCACCTAGCTCCCTGATTCCCTTCATTTGATTATGTTGCAACTCTTGAATAAGAACTTAATCACTTTACCCTCGGTTAGACCTATTGATACAACCAAGCCTTTACATCCAAACCATAACCCAAATGCCTTTTTTCATTATCACTGAAAAATTGGACATGATACAAAATGATGCATGCATCTTAAACATCATGCGCAATACCTCATTGATTCTAATCACATCCAATTGGGTAGTGTTAATGATCAAGGGAATAAGTCTATTGCCCCACCCAACCAGAATTTTCAAATCTTCATGAACCCAATGCTAAATCATTCAATCGCCTTTGTAAATGCTAGTGAGGATAAGAATGAAGTGATGAATATTGATAAGATAGAAGACATGATTGATGATGATGAGAGTGATAATGAGGATGATACTCTACAAACCATGATCGGTCTCATTGGTGTTCAACCTCATAAGGGCCAAACCACTTTATTACCTACACATTGCTTTCACTAATGATAATGTAATTATACATGTGCATGATGGTCCTTCTATATTGTTTTTTGTATCAATAAAAAACCTACACAATGAACACTTATTGATTTTGCATGTGCAGATAATGTGATCATTGAGGAATTCTTAGTTTTGTAAGAACTTTATCAAGATGCTTATGAACAATCGAAAGCATGGATTAAAACACATAATGGTTTTTCTTGCCCTATGATAGGTTCAATCACTCTTCCATTAAAGGTAGGACCTAAACAATTAGATGTGTCATTCTCCATCATCCCAACATCTGACCAATTATGTGTGAAGCTAAGCTACTCATGGTTATGCTCCATGAATGTCATCTTGTCAACTATTCACAAGTGTATAAAGTTTCCTATTGGAAATGAGATATTTACCATGCACCATACTGGGTTTAATCCTTTGTATTCCCATGGAAATTTTTCATTAGATTTATTTTGGCTTATACCTATGGAACCTATAAAGCCTTTTGAATATTTATTTTTCAATTGCTATCAAAAGTTCAAGGCAAAGCACATAGCAGAATTATCTCTTAGCAATATTCGTGAGTCTAATAAGTCCATGGTTATTTCTTCCCCCAACCTACCTTTGATGAACCTATGACTGAGCCACAAGCCCTTCCAAGTAACCAAGATAAATTCATCTCAATTCCTCCACCCATTTCCTATAAGATACCCAGAGACAATAAGATGATCCCTTTTGTACCTCCAAAAATAAAAACAAGTCTATAGACCAAAAGAGACAATAGTTTCCCGACACCTAGTGGTTCCTTTAGTTTCTCCCCTAAGGGAAGAAAAGAAACCAATGGTTGATATACTCACTCCTACACCATCACAAATTTAAAATCATGCAAAAATAAATCAAAATCCTAAAGAGTGTAGGCATAAACAACATGCTATCACTCATCAATTGGAAGAAAATAATAAACCAACACCCATGGAAACAACTCAGGAATAAATCAAACTTGCACCAAAACAATAGGTGAAACATGAAAATTCAAATGCAATAATCATAAAACCTCCTATTGTGATCAATTTGGATAATGATGATGAGATTGCTAAGATTGATGAAGAAGTGCATAATGAGATAAAAAAATTATTTCCACTTCTATGAACTTAGATGGCGGAAACCATGATGATCTCCTAATGAGAGTGGCCCACCATGTGTTGAACCTAGTGATGCTCCTCATGCGACAATTGTTGTAGTCCTATTGGCTAGTTCCACTTATGATTAGCAAGATTGGGATACAAATGACTTGCTCTATGTTGGCTTGCATGTGACATACTTCATGTTTTCTTATTATGTTATTTGTTTTTGTTTGCATGTAATGTGATCTCTCATATTGTGTTGCTTGGAATGCCTCTATGTTTTTGAGTATTCTTTGGATGACCCTTGTTTCTTCATTGGCGCAAGGATACAAAGGAAAAAAATATGTCATGCCATTCTTCTATTTATATCTTCATTATTCTATATGTTGTAAAAATTATCTTTTCTTTGTCTTTTTTTTTCCTTTTGGGGATGATGCAAGGTGTTGAGACATTTAGGTCTCTTCCATGTTGAACCAATTTTTTTTCTCTCTCTTTATGTTTCATTCCTCCTTTTCATTCATTGTTCCATGAGTATTTTGGGAATTATGATAGTTTCGAGCTATATTATACCACTATAGAAAAGACATATGTTGATCCTAGATCTGTGGATCCCTCATTGTACCTTTCATTTTGGGGGAAACCCCTTATCATGAAGTATTTTATTTAGAAAATTATCATTGGGATAGGGCTTTCCAAATAAGCTCTTGTGATCCTTTGTGACATGACATTTATCATTTTCTACTTTAAAGTAATTTCCCACAACATGGTGTTTTGCAATTTCTTTAAAGTGGGTGCATACATTAGCATTATTTTTGCTTCACTTCATTCACAAGATGAACTTAGTGATGCTTTGGTATTTGACATTTTGACATTGTTTTTGCTTCACTTTGTTCATAGGTTGAACCTAGTGTAAGCAATTTGGCATTTTTTGCTTCACTTTGTTCATGGGTTGAACCTAGTGTAAGAGTTAGCATAGTGTATTGACCATTTTGTGGCACCTGATCAAAGTTATCAAGGATTGTAGCTTTTTTTATGGTTTGAAAAATGGGTACAAACCTAGTGAATATTAGACTTCACTAGACCTAGTGTGTTTCTCATATTTTCCTTGGGGGATCACCTAGTGAATATCAAACTTCACTAACCCTTGTGAGTATACTTTATGGATGCATAGCATAACACAAGTTGCTAGTCCATATTTTTTCTTTTTTCGCATTAATTTTGACATTAGATGTTTGTGTACCTTGTATCGTTGCTACACATGTGTGTGTTCTTTTGTGCCTATGTTTTTTTTCCATGAGATCATAGGTCTTGGGGGCTTGATCACTCTCCTTGATCCTTTGTTATCTTATCTTTCCAAAAATTATACAATTGGACCTCCCTTGACATATATTTCTCTACTTAATGTGAGTCTGAGCATAAGTTCATACTCTCACTAAAGTGGGGGCTAAATGTAGTGTAGAAAATTGTATACTTTACAATTTCTCACTATGTTTGGGTCCCTTAATTTATTGGACTTAATTAAGATTCTAATTTTACAAATTACGCATTTCAAAGCCTTATTCTTACCATTTCCTAAAACGAGAACCAACATTAAATAAATTCATTTAATAATTAAATTATCTTGGATCATTTGTGTCCTAGAAGTTTAGTCCAGGATCCATTCACCCATGGGTGAATGGGTCCCCTTTATGAGCCAAGACCTAAATTAAAATACGTTTTTGGTGGAATTTTAATGATTAAAATTCAAATTGTAAGTGTTGGCTTTTGGAATCTAATTTTCAGGAAATTGGATAAACACTTATAAATACTTAAGTTATTTTACCATTTGAAATCTAACACACTTTTTATGAAGCAATCCTATTGAGAAAATATTATTGTCAAAGCATTCAAGAGAATCATTATCAATCATTTGTAGTAGAATTCAAGATCCTAACATCATGTGAAAGTTTATGTGTGTTCATGTTGTCTTGATCCAATCAACCATTCAAGAAAATAAAGCAAGAAAGATCCAATTCCCTTGAAGTGATGTGTATGAATTCAGTCCTTCAAGGAATCCATTGAAGGGTGGTGAGTCACAACAAATTGTTCATTTGAATCATTCCCTTCATTTCCATTAAGGTTTTCATCATTGACATTGCCATTGTGAAAGTGGGCACACTATTCATGGGGTTTGACTAAGGAAGACCCCTATATGGCACAAACATTTTTCCCTCTTTGTGTATGTATAGGTTACAGGTTGAAGAAGGATTGAACAGATCTTGAAGAGAAATTTTGCATTATTGCATTTTTTTTCATCATTCTTGTCAACCTATGAAAATTAAGTTGCAAAATTCATTTTCAAAATTTCAACAAATTTGCAAGTGGAAAACATCTTAGATCTAGTTCCAGAGGATTGTAAAAAGTGTTTTGGAACCTAATCAAAGACCCATTCACCTAGGGGAAATATAGTCCTTTTGTAAATGCTAGAATCAACTTTTAGTGACAGGTGCATGCCCTCTAATATCTCCTAGGACTGCTTACAAAGTGTTGATACTATCTATTTCTTCAGGAATCTACATTTTATATATTGGGTCATATAGTTCAATTAGTTTCATCATTTCAAATCATTTCTAGATCATTCCTAATCATCCTAAGGCCCTAAAGAATCCACTAACCTAGGTCTGATTGACTCGCCATTGAGGTTGAAAGTCAATCTCTTGGCTTTGTGGTTGGTACTCTAATGAAATATTAGAAAAGGCCCTTTTGAGTCCTAGGTTCTTTGAATTTAGGATCTAGGGCTCCCTTTTCCACCATTTCAATTTTCAATTGAGGTGAAGCTTCCCCCACTAAGAATATATTTACATCTCCTTGATGAGGATTAGTATCAAATTGCAATATTATCAAAAATGATTCCATCACAACTATAATAAAAGGATCAAAACCTATTAATTTGAGATTGGTGAACTAATTCTAAAAGAAAAGCAAAATAATCTACAAGACCAAGAAAATAAGGGAAATTTTTAATCCAATTGGTTAGGGTCTTTCATTATCATTGCTAAGTATGGATAAGAGGCATATCAACTTGCTACACTAGAAGGTCAACCATTGGAAGAGCCCATGAATATCATCTAGCTCATGGAGTTTCACACTTAATCCAAGGAATATCCCAACAAAAAATATAAAAATATGAAAAATAAAGATACTTAATATGTCTAATGGTGAAAACCACTTCAGTGGCACCTTAGAAAAGTACCATGGTGAAAACTATTTATAGGTTCCATGCGTAGTAGCTAAAGTAAACATCTATTAAGATATCATCCACCCCATCCATGTGATTTCTATCCACCTACCCACCCTTCAATCCTTGACTTCTTCAAACCTATATTTTGATAAAGATATGTGGATAAAAAGTTAACCCCTAATCTCAACATATGCCATCCCATCCCTATAGAAATATTGTATGTTGGAGGATAGTGCATAAATCTATCTTGAGAAATGGATCTTATTACATACATTATATGTTGGGTAGGCCTTCATACCAACAAGTTTCACACATAACATCAATCATATCCTAGTAAACTAGGCTTCCCCATTACATTGATATTTTCTATACTTGATTTCACACATAAAACAAGTTGTACTCCAAACTAATAAACCACACATTGGACATAGTGCAACATCAAAAATCAAAATTAGCTTCAACATTTCAACATAACTATTTCTCATTCTCCATTTCCCAATAACTGTGATTTTTGGGATGCATCCTTCCCACATCATGCATAAAATATATCCCACATAACTTATCCTAATTGGTAAGAGAAATGATGGCTACATGATTTTCTTGTTAGATGGTCTTTTATTTTGATTTATCTTTTGGCCCATATTATACCTACTCAAGGCAACATTAATATTTCTGTATATTGGTATGTTTTGATTTGTATACATTGGGGCTTCGTCTTTTGTTTTTGTGTGTCGATGTGGCTTTTGGTTTTTCGCTTACATGATCCACCAAAGTTAGCGATACCTTTGTGTGCAAGGGATCATCCTTCCTTGATTGGTTGTTCTTTAAATGACCCACTAATGATAATTTTCAATCGAATGTCTTTATGTATGATGGTTGTTCATTGCATAGGCCTACCAAGGTCCATTCCAATGCCTTGTGTTCATAAGGACCTCCTCTAATGCAGAGAAAGACTCACTCACAAATTCCCTTAACACTTTTCAAACAATGCTTCAATGTGAATGATGCAAATGTGCATTCTTGTTCATTCTTAACAACTTGCTCTTAAAGCTTATTACACCCAACAATGAAGAAATCAAATAAAAGTTTGAGGCACATGATTGTTTTGACATCTCACAACACACCTCAATGATCTACTTCCCATTCATGATCAAACAATGTAAGGAATCCATTGAACACATAGTGTATATGCATAAAATTGGTCATGTTTGATTAATCCTAGCATTTAATTAAATATTTATTATTTAATTAATTTCTCTAAAGTCCTCTACATATGATTAAATCTAATTAATTTAATTATATTGTTCATTCAATTTATTCTTCTCTCATGGTTAAATAAATCAATTTTTATTTAATTATTTCACATTCATATGTCTACTTGATTAATTAAATAAATACGCTTTATTTATTTTAATTAATTATCACTTTTTGAATTTAATTAAGTCTTTTTTATTTAATTAAATTTAAATATTTCTTTTCAAATTCTTCTTCTAATTAATTAAATATTTTATTTAATTAATTCCATTTACATGTCATTTCGTAAAAAGTTTAATTAAATATCTTTATTTAATTAAATATCTTCCATATCTTTTCAAATAATAATTAAATATTTAATTTAATTATGAAATCCTCCATTATTCTTCAAATCTGGGGTAAATATTCTAGTTTAAGAAAAATCTCCATGTCACCCATAAATGAATAATTGAATTTAATAATTCATTATTTATCTTCTTCAAAATATTTCCAAAATCTCATAAAAAGATGATTTTTACAATTCATCTTTATCATCTCATCTTATCTCTTTTTCAAAAAAAAAGAAACAAAGCTTGCTTTCTGATTTCTTCTATTTTTCTCTCCAGTCTTATCCATCTTTAACCATTCGACCTGCTAAGAATTTTCACAGTCGTTGATCACCTTAGCCAATTAGAATTCTTTGAAAACTCTATAAATATCCCTGTGAATCCAAGCATTGGTTACACCTACAACTTATAATGCATATAGATTATAGCATTTTAGCATTCTAGCATTCTAGCATCTTTAGTTTTTATCAATTTCGTAATCTTTAGTTTTTATCAATCATGTCTAGTATCAGCATAATCATGTCTTAGCATAGTATTTGTATGCATTCATCTTCAAATATCGTTCTCTAGGAAGACCATTTGTTGAGCCTAGCATGCAAATCTGAGAGCTAGCTGGAATCAACAAAAACACTGGAGATAGAGGACGATAGGACGACATCAAAGACAAAAGAGTTTGCATTTATTTTCATTTAATTTTTTTTTTTAATATAATGTTCTATTAGTGTGATTGATTATTTTTTTTTAATCTACATTTATCATACTCTAAAATCGACCACACACATAGTTAACTAGGTTTTATGACAAATTTTATGCAATCTTGAACACACAAACCCTCACAACTCCTCCAACCTTGCAAGTTATGAATTTTTATTTAAAGGGTTTTTAGACAATATTAAAATAGAACTTCCTACCAATTTTTATGAGTTTTTTATAGTGAAAAATAAAGATATGATTTTTTTGTGTTTTTGGAAACCCTAGGCAAGGTTTAGACCCACACTCACCAAAATTGCAATAACTTTCACAAAACTTAATGAAATGACTCCAAAAAAAAGGTTCTATATTTCATAGCTTTATTATCCACATGCCTTCCATCGACCGTACCAGGTCTTACAAAATCATACCAACATGTTTTCTTGTTGTTTCAGAGTAAAAATATGAACATGGAAATCACTAATTTGATCACAACTTTCACAAAACATAATGAAAATAAGTCAAACCAAAAGAATTAGAAATATAACAACTTTCTCCAACTTCTCTAATTAGTTTCAGGGTCGTACTAGTTAGTAACAATCCGTACAATGAAAATTACAATCAAATTTCATAGAAAAACACAAGTTTGGACGTGCAAAATGAAGTATTTCTCATTCAAAATCCTCTCCAACCCTTGTGCTTGAAGTTACATTGCATATTCATGTTACAACATTCCCAACTGAAAAACCGACCACTAACTCCTTGGTTAACCATAATGACAACTTTTACAAGTTTTTGACAATATTTTGACAACATTTGCAACTTTTTCCAACATTTGACAACATTGCACCAAAACATTATAAAATGGACTCAAATGACTCCAAATGGTCTCAAATGACCTTATTGACCCAAAACCAGCAAAAACTCAAAATTTAGCAACATGACAACAAAGTGCAATAATGGTACATCAAAGGATGCCCTTGCATCATACTCCCCAAAGAGAAAAAATTTGAGTTCCACCTCAAATAGGAATCTTCTTTCTTTTCTTTTAGTTCCTTTGCATGCGTGCATTGTTTCCTTTTTGCTAGATCTCAACTACATTTCTTTCAACCAGTACCCTTGTGCTTTGCGGTCCAACAACATGATTCTTGAGCCAAGGCCAACGTGGTGCTATATATCCATGGTTTTCTATTTGTCTCCTCATTATAACTTTGGATTTGACTGCAATTGGAGTTTTACTTCCTCTTTCATCCACTTTGTCTTTGTTACCTGCACAAGAAATTTAAACAACGTTGACCCTAGGGTTTTTTGAAAGTTTACATAAAATTGTAGGTGTATTGTCATCAATAACTTCTTCTAGACTGAGAATCAAACTTCATCCTTTTGAAAAAATGTGGGCAACATTAAGATAGAGATTTCCACTAATTTTTATGGGCTTTTATTGGTGGAAACTCTACCCATCCATTTTTGTTTGTTTCCTAGAAACCCTAGGTAGGGTTTTGACTATAGTCACAAAAACAACAATATCTTGCACAAAATTTTATGAAAATCTACTAAACCAAGTGCATATGAAATCTAACTCTCTCCTCTAACTTCTCCAACTAGTTTCAAGATTGTACCATACAACACCAATCCATGAAACGTGATTTATAGTCATTTTTTACAAAAAAATGCAATATAGAACATGGAAAAATGAAGATCTTCTCATTCAAACTTCCTTTGACCCTCGTGCTCAAAGTTATATTGCATATTTATCATGTTACAACCATTCCCAACTAAAAAACTGACCACTAACTCCTTGGTTAACCATAATGACAATTTTTACAAATTTTTGACAACATTTTGACATTTTGTAACATTTGCAACTTTTTCCAAAATTTGACAACACTTCACCAAAACATTATAAAATGGACTCTAATGACTCCAAATGGTCTTAAATGACCTTACTAACCCAAAACCAACCAAAACTCAAAAATTAGCAACATGACAACAAAGTGCAATAATGGTGCATCAAAGGATGGCCCTGCATCATACTCATTCTTAAATTTTCTTTCCTCACATGACCCTCCAAGGTTATCTCATGTCTTGTATGTATTAGCATAACATATTATTTAAGAGTCAATTCTATGCAATAGATACATTTTCACATTTATTCTCATACCGTAGTTCATAACGTCAATTTCTATATCAAAAGTTAGATACCAACATAATACAACCTCCAACCTCCCATCCATCTTTACCCATCCCCTCCATCTATCCTATCCTTCACCCTAACCAAGTTTTATACATATATTGACTAGAAATCTTGCCAATTTTACCCACATACAACATGCAAACCCTATCCCATAACTTCATATTTCTTCACCCTTTCCATCTAGCTCATGCTAACATCTATTCCTTTGTATTTGATCCCATTTTCTTCTCATATTATACCATACACACAAATAATTTTTTTACCACCATCTGTTGCATCCATGCTCATATTGCATATCCTTCATTCATATAGAAATCATAATAATATCCATAATTGTAATGTCCCCTTTTGGCATTTAACCAATTCGTGCACATTTAGCCAGTTTCCAAGCCTTCTAGAGGCTAACTGGTTAGTTCAAGAGAACTCCAAAATTCTCGGAGAAGCATTTGATCAGTCTTGCACTACAATTATTCTTGGGTTTGACTTTAGTTGGCTAGTTGGTGCCCTTTGATGATTTCAGAATCGATTTCTAACCTTTTGGGTGCTCTTTAAACTTCTTGGAGGAGCATACTATTTTTACAAAGTCACCTGATTGCCTCCAATCATCATCCCTAGTCTTCAATATCACTTTGGTATGATCAAAATTCAAAAATTATCTTTAGGGCACTTTCTGTAACTTTGGTGAGTTAGTAAGTTATTTAATTAATATTTCACTAATGTTGTCCAATATTGTGAAAGAATTAAAGGACAACCTAGTGTAATAGCTCGTTGGAAAGTTGATTAAATGTTTGAAAATTTAGATGCCTAAGCATAAGAGGTCTTTTGCATATAATGAATTATTTAATTATTTAATTAAATTTGATTAAGTTATTTAATTAATATTTCACTAATGTCCAATATTGTGAAAGAATTAAAGGACAACCTAGTGTAATAGCTCGTTGGAAAGTTGATTAAATGTTTGAAGTTTTAGATGCCTAGGAATAAGAGGTCTTTTGCATATAATGAATTATTTAATTCAAAGAAAAAGGTGTTTTTTTAGAAAAATAATGAAAATTTCTTTTTTGAAAAAAAACACAAAAAAGAAAAAAATGCTTTTCAAAAAAGAAATAAAAAATATATAAAAGGAGGTGTTGGGGGATCATTTGGATATGTTGAAGATTTATCATATTGTTATGCTATCAGATCGATCCCACAAGTTCTTAATCTTTTGAGGATGAAAAACCTCATTGAATTTCTAGTTTCAAATTTGAGAAATAATCCCTAGCTAGATTGGAGTGATTTCATTTTAGATCTCAACATTGTGCTTCAAATTAGGTTTCAATTTTAAATGTTGTTGAGATGAAGACCTATTCAATGTTCTGATGTGTGATTGAATGGATTTTGAAGGGATTTTTCCAGTATTATGCTTGTGGGTGTGTTCATATGCTCTTTTTATGATTTTCTAGAGCATTAATAACAATGTATTAGTTCTGATTTGTCCAAAGTACACCAACAAAAAGGGTGTTTTTAAACATGTACTAGCCTTCTAATTCATCCATTCAAGGTATCACATTGTTATTTCATAGTTGGGCTATTGGGTACTTGTTATTTGGCACTATTGTGGGGTGTTTTAACAATTCTTTACATGAGCACTTTATATCAACAACTAATCCTCTTATTTTGGTATTCATAATGCATATGTAATAACCTTGTACTGCTTCAAATGGGTATACTGCAAAAGCTTTAATTTTTATGCACTTTATTTTGTAAGCACTTGATGGTAGTACCACCATTGGATTTTATTTTCTTTATTGCAGATGTACTTAGTGCACTGAACAAGTGGTAATATTATAATAACTCACCACTAAAAAGTGGAAGAAGTATGTTTAAATGTACTCAAACATTGTATAAGCTTTCCCACTAAAAAGTGGAAGTGTGTGTATTTTTTGTTGAATAAGCAGATGATTTATTTCTTGTATTATTGATGCATCCCATTGAATATGTGGTTTGGTTGGCTTATCGTTTGATGCTTCTTTTGAGAAATTTGTAATTCATTTAATTGTAATCTTGACACTATATGATCTTACCTTGCTCAATCCAAGATTTGGTTAATCAAAAGTGGAAAGGAAGGAGTTATGCTTTCATTTACTTTGAAGCTAACATATTTTCAAAAAAAATGAGGGTGGTTATTACAATAACATGATCACAAAAGCATTTATCTAGGGTAATAGTCATCTCATATCAAGAAATAAAAATCTAGTCATAACACACCCTAGGGGCATCCATAGCATAGTTATAAATACATCTATATAGAAATCATTGTTACATCTATAACATAATCATATCCACATAAATACCATCATATAACCTTCTAAATTCATCATTAACATAATATTCCATTCATAACATCACATGTATAAATTAGAAACCATAATCATGTTAGCATCCATTGCATAAATCATATCCATAAAACATATAAACATCCAAAACATATACACATGTCCATCACATAAGTTTAATTAATCAAATAATAACAAACAAAAAATGCATCCAACCATATGTATGATAAAATAATATTTACATACATTCATCAAACATAACCATAATAAAATGATACATAATTGTAACATGGTTAGATAACAAGATCAAATACATCATAATTGAACTAAACAAACAAGAAAATGATCAATTTAAGCCATATTCCATGAAATTAAGTCTAAAAACTCAAATAAAGATTCATTCTAATCAATTAAACATCAATTAAAACCAAATGAACTAGACTAAGAATGAAAATCAATGCAATCCCATGGTGGATTGAGTGCAATTGAGTGAAGCTATTGTGTGGATTGCTCAAATTGCCTTATCCATAAGTGGTTTGATGCAAAATCTTGATGAATTGGTAATGGTGGATGTTGATTCACGAAATGATCAAAGGTCGAGTATGAAATTGGGTAGAGTAAGGTTACTCAAACACTTGTGAATCAACATCCACCATTACCAATTCATCAATATTTTTCATCAAACCACTTGTGGATAAGGAAGTTTGAGAAATACACACCATGGCTTCACTCAATTGCACTCAATCGACCATGGGATTGCACTGGTGTGCATTCTTAGTCTAGTTCATTTGTCTTTAATTGATGTTTAATTGCTTAGAATGAATCTTTATTTGAGTTTATAGACTTAATTTCATGGAATATGGCTTAACTTGATCACTTTCTTGTTTGTTTAGTTCAATTGTGCTATATTTGATCATGTTATCTAATCATGTTACAGGTAGTATGCATAAACTTGTGACTATACATGTGTAGATGTCCAAATAATACATTGCATACCTCCATTGGTAGTACATCACAAGCTACTCCTTAAAAGGATGAGAAATGTATGAATTGTAGCATTGGAGGATGTAGCTTGGGTATAGTAGGAGTTGAGCCATTCCAATTTTTAAGGTTTCAAATGAGGCATAGTTGGAAAATTATCACTTAATAGTTGTTATAAAATGGGTTTCATGTTACTACCATCAATCATAAAGTCCAACAACTACCATTGCACCCACATCAATGAATGGAATAGTGAATTCACTTTGGTATATAGTGTTGTGGGGGTTTCTTGTGCAATGTTGACTAGAACATTGGTATCTATGTCAATGATTCCATTTGAGGTCTTGACTCCATCATCCTCTATTTTTACTTGCATAAGAAAACTCTTTTGAGCATGGAAATGTTGGAGTGACTATTTCTTTTGTGTCTATCATAATATTTACTCAGCTTCTTAGACTACTTTGACTTATTTAAAGTAGGTGTATTCTTTGGTATAGAGTTTTCTTCTTGATTTCCCTTCTACTTTATCTCATCTTCAATATTTGTTCCATAACGATAGGCTTCTTTCATCATCTTAACTTTAAACTTAATCTAGACTAAATGGATGGTCATATCCCACTATAGTATTTGAGAACTCAATGTTGATCTAACCTAGATGAACTTGGTCTTGATTAGAGATCATGTAATTCATCAATGAAGGCTTAGATTAACTATTCATGTCATTGTAGTGGTGACCATTACATGCAATTATCAACATAGACATCTTGAGGATATCGTTCATCCTTGAAGGTATCTAGGAAATTTTCCTAGGTAGGCTCAAAATTTCCTCTTTTTGATCTTCCTCCCAAAGTGCATGGGCTTTCCACCACTTCTTGATGGATGAAGACACTTCCAAAAGTGTGATCTTGATCTTCTTTTCATCCAAAAACTCATTCATGAAGAAAAAAGATTCTAACATATCTAACTAGTTATCTACTACATCTATGTTAATCTTTCCATCCAACATGAACATCTAGGTTTACTTGAGACCTAGGGGGAACTTGACCACCAAAAGCTTTACCTAATGATGAATTCAATTAAATCACTTGTTCAAGAATTTCTACAAATTGGATGAATATACTTTTTTCTTGTCCATGAGTGATTATGTAATTTCATTCTTGACCATGTTTTTGAAACAAATCAATAGGTAGTGTAACGGATTTTGAGGTTTGATGTTAAGGCTCATCTACTCTAATTGTATTTGACAAGTCATGCAAGAACAAGGTGAATTGTTTCAATACCACTAATATAGGCCTAGGTTGAAATTTGGTGAATGAAATGTGGGGAAAGAGAGCTCTTTTGGTTTTTTTGGACTTATAATTTGAAACCTTTCCCAAATTTCATTATAAAGGGGGTTAGGACAAGAGGGGGAGATGTGATGAATTGAAAATGCAAGAATGGAATGAAGGTTAGATGGATTTGGACAAGGTATGAGATTGACTTACAACTTAAAAGGTGAGTCAACCAACCCTTAACCAAATATGAAAATGTCCTAATGATGAAATGCATTGATCTAACTAGGTTAATGATGCAATTTACTATTCTAATGTAAATACAAAAAGCATAGAATTTCACAGAAAAATATAGACACTAGAAATGAGAAAAGCATGACACTGTGCACCTCTGGTTCAAATTTAGGGCATAAAATGGAGGACACAAATGCCTAGAGTGTGAGTGTCCTTGTATGCTTTTTCAGATTTGTTTTTGGGGTCTTTTGATGTCAAATTTGAGCTTCAGAATTCTACCTTCGGATCTGTCAGAACACTTTTGGATATTTCTCTAACTGAGTTTCCATGACTTGACAAGTGGTATGACAACAAATTTAACAATGAATGAATTTTCTTCAAGGTCCTTTCAATGTCCTTCAAACTTGATATTTGCACATTCACAAAGAGAAGAAATGTTGGGCCATTTTAGGGGCTTTCCTTAGTCAAACCCTATGTAAGTGTTTCCACTTCCACAATGGCAATGTCAATGATAAATGGATAACAAATAGGAAGGAATGATGAAATCACAAATTGTTGCAACTCACTACCCTTTAATGGATTTCATGAAGGAATGATGCCATGCACATCACCTCAAGGTCTTGATCTTGCTTTGCTTGATTTGCTTGAATTCTTTGGAGACATACAAAAGTGTTAGCCTTCATAAAACAATGATACACATAAACTAACATAGAATTGAACATGATGTTAGGATCTTGAATTGTTGTAGTAAACCTCTAAAAAAAATTCTCTTGACTTGGTCTTGATGATAGTAATTTCTCTTGATGTTCACTTCTTGCTAGATCTCTCTCATTAGATTTGAAATGATGCAATAACTAGGTATTTATAGGCATTTATTTAGTTTCCTAAAAATTAAATCCCGATAGTTGACTTTAGACAGTTGAATTACAAATATTAAATTATCGACATCGACATTTGAATTTGGAGCCAAATTAGGGGGACACTCATGCCCAGTGGAATGAGTGTCCTTGCCCTATTTTTTAGGATTTTAGGTGTCAGGGGAAAGGTCTTAGATAGATGCAATTGATTCATGCTTGCAATTCCTTGAAAATGATCAAAAATAGGCCATAAAATGCATAATTTAAGAAATTAAATACTCAATTAGGTCCAATAATTTAAGGAGGGACCAAACATAAAGTGAAATTGTCAAAGGTGACAATTTATGATGGTACAATGAACTCTCTAGATGAGGATCTATATGAAGTTATGTGCATGTATAGAAGCTTTTGAAAAGTTTAGTGCAGAATGTGTGTGTGTAAGAGAGAGAGAGAGAGAATTAATAAATTGTGTTATATATATGACATACTCTTAAGAAAAATGTATGACTCATCATCTAATATATATATATATATATATATATATGACTATTATCATCTAATCTAATTGTTACTATCTACCTATCTAATAAACTAATGTTATAAATATATCTATATAGATTGCATGTCATGTGTAGTGTCATAAATTGTCACCCTTGATAATTTCACACTATTTTTTGTCCCCCCTAAATTACTGAGCCTCCTAATTTCCTAAATTATGCATTTTATAGTCCATTTGTACTTTTTGAGAAATTGCAAGCATTGAACAAATCCATCCAACTATTATTCTGCCCCTAACACTTAATGTCCTAGAAAATAGGTCCAAGACCCATTTTCCCTAGGGTGTATGGGTCCCCCTATTTTTTCAAGGATCAATTTTGGTTATGTTGGTGTTAGAATTTTAACATTTGAGATTCAACTTGTAGATGTCGGCTATCAAGATTTAATTTTTCAGGAAATTAGAGAAATGCCTATAAATACCTAGTTATTGCATCATTTGAAATCTAATAGGAATTTTTGAACAAAAAATATTGTCAAGAGACTATCAAGCAAGTCAAGAGAAGCATTTCAAAGCTTTATTACAACAATTCAAGATTCTAGCATTGAATGTCAAATCTTATGTGAGTTTATGGGTATTCATGTTATCATTGTTTTGTGAATGTTAACACTTTTGTAGGTCTCCAAAGCATTCAATAAAATCATGCAAGAAAAATCAAGACCTTGAGGTGATGTGCATGACTTCAATCCTTCAAGGAATCCATTAAAGGGTGGTGAGTTGCAGCACTTTGTGATTTCATCATTCATTCCTATCCATTACCATTTTATCATTAACATTGCCATTGTGGAAGTGGAAACACTTATGTGAGGTTTGACTGAGGCAAGCCCCTAAATGGCCCAACACTTTCCCTCTCTTTGAATGTGCAGGTTTTAGATTTGAAGAATATTGAAGGGAGCTTGAAGACAAATTATTCATTATTGCAATTAAATCCCTACACCTTGTCAACTCACAAAAACTCACTTATAGAATTATTTGACAGTGTTTTGACAACTCTACAACCAAAAATTAGAAGCTCAAATATGTCATCAGAGGACCCCAAAAGCATAACAAAGTGTCATACAAGGACCCATATGCCCTAGGGTGAGTCTGTCCTACTATAGTGATCAAATCCAACTTTTGGTGACAAGTACATAGTCCTTTGCACTTCTCAAATCTACCTGCAAGTCACTGTTCCAAACTGTTAATCATTTGTTTATTGCATTTTACATATTAGATCATATAGTTTAATTAGGTTAATCATAGAAAATCAATTCCAAATCATTCTAATCCTTAATAGGATGGAGATTCGGGTCTGATTAGCTCAACTTCATGGTTGAAATTCAATCTACTCACCTTGTTATTCTCCATCTTAATGAAACATACAAAAATATACCACCCAACACAAACCATTTGAATATTAGGTTTATATATTAGACCTAGGGTTCTTATTTTTATTAGTTCATTTTGGTGAACCTGGCCTCTTAACCTTACCTTCTAAAAATTCATCCTAGATCTAAGTTTTATATAGCATTGTCTTGCATTTCTCATTTAGGGTTTCACATTTGCATCCTAAAAGAATTAATTGCATATAATTTTGCATCATAGGTTGCATTATGATTCATTTCAATCATTTAGATTATATCTACATTGAAAATTCCATTCATAATTTCCATTTACATTGTTACACATTTATATTTGCATCACATTGTCTTAATTGGATAAAATTCTGGGAAAATACTCAGTTGTAGACTTGTTTGCATATAGAAGAAGAACCTTTAGATAGTATAATAAGCATTCAACTTTTTAATTTTCAGAACCCTTATCAAGAACTCAGATGCCCTTGGGTACCTCTATCCTTGTACACTTGCACTAACAATATTTTTCACACTTTTGTGTCTGTGTCTTCAATCTATGTTTGCTTGCAGAATTTTTTTTTGACATTCTTAATTGCATTCATTTAGGATTTTTTTTTTTAGCTCAAAAAAGTGATAAAAATACATTGTTTCATTTTAGAATTGTATCAAAATCATAATTTTCAGATTTAGGCATCTTAAAATCAGTCAATTTATGAATTTTAGATCAAATACTTGCATTCAAGATTGTTATTTATTGTTCACATATTTTCAAACACTTGTATTTGTATAAATTAGGAAAATTTTGGAAAAGTATTCACTATCAAACCTGTCTAAAACTAGACCCAGAATCCTTAAGCATAGTCAACTTTTGAATTTTTGAAAAACCATCCTTGGACATAGATGTCCTTGAGTGCCTCTGTCCTCCTGATATTGACTAAACCAATTTTTGCACAAACTTGTCTTGTGATATCCTTTGTTTATTTTTGTTGTCTAATTCCTGTTTCTGGCTATTTTACTATGTTTGTTAGTTTAGTGTTCATCTTGGGTACACTTAAGTTTTTTGAAACTTGCATGAGCTTCATGACCTGGTGTCCTATTTCCAATACTTTAGTGGGATGTAGTTCTAGAGTTATGGCATTATGCGTTGTTGTTACATCTATTGTGGATCCTGACTCTTCCAACTCTTTCATGCAAAGTGTTGTCAATACTCAACCCATTTTGGACTCTACCCCTGAGCTAGCATACCAATGACAACCCTACAATCACCCATTTCTACAGACGTTGAGACTATGGTTGCTTATATTCCTGAAGAAAAACTAAAAAAATTGGACAAGGATTTAGAAAGACTTCAATACTTTGTGAGCACTAAATACTTCATTGGTACAATAGTCCCTATAATAGATAACATGAGGAAACTTATTAATGATGATCAAGGATTAGAGGTTTTGTGTAGTCTATCCCATATAGTTGATGTTAATCTACCTATAATGGATAGTTGTGCTCAAGCTTTGAGAAACATTCAGAGTCAAGGAGGAATTCAAGTCTCCTTCCCTACAACTATATCCTTTATCCCTTCATATACAAATCCAATTGTTGTTTCAATAATAAAACAAAAAATTGGTATAACTCCAACATTACACCTTTCCACTAGAAATCCTTTTGGTTTTGGATATTCACATGTGACATCTCAAGTTTCATCCCCTCATAAATTTTCAACATAGTAGTCCACTAAGCACATACACACTTCCACCATATTCACCACATTCCCAAAACATGTCAACCAATGATTTTGTCATTAACCAACTTTTGAAAAATGTAACCTCACTTGAACAACAAATCTCAATGTTTAACCAAAATCAAAATGGAAAACCATCACAATATGTCAAAAGGAGCCCATTGTCACTTGAATTATTGAAAACACCAATGCCACAAAATATAGAGATACCCCAATTTGACAAGTATAATGATAAAGGAGACCCTAGAAATTATATATTGATATATACAACCTTGTGTAGTGACTTCAGTTTTTAAGATAAACTCCTAGCTAAACTTTTTCCAAGGTCATTGAAATACATGGCTTTGGAATAGTTTTGTTCATTTCCCAATAACTCAATCCACTCATTTAATGATTTTTTTAATGTGTTCCTTCATCATTTCCAATTGGTCCTAAGATTAACCTAATTGATATAATGTGATGCAAACAAAAGAAAAATGAAAAGGTCACAGACTTCATAGGTCACTATCAATTTCTCTATTCACAAATCAATCTTACTCTTCTTGAAATGGATGTCCAAAGAGTGTTCATTGAAAACTTTCAGCCTGACATAAGAGATATAATCTTGTTGATGAAATATCCATTTTTTATATACTTGTGTACAACACTTTGCGATTATCAAAATTTGGTTAGTCAATACAAAGAGATATCTTCATCAACTCTTATATAGAGATATGAATCTGTACCTCAAAAAAACTATCAACCATTCAAGAAGAAATTTTCTTTTTATCAAGTTACATACACCTCAAACAACCAACCACATTGAACCTCAAGTTGTTGCCATAAGTTCAACCCTATACCAATTTAGACCGAAAGATAGACAATTTACCTTGTTACCTGACACTCTCCATTCAATCATGTTACAACTTTTGGGCAAGAAATTAATTTGATTCCCTCCTATTAGACATGTGGACATGAGTAAACCCCTAACACCAAGTTACAATCCAAATTCCTTTTGTTAATATCATCGCATAAGTGGACATGATACAAAATGATGCATATGTCTTAAACACCAAGTTCAAGACCTTATCGATTCCAATCACATCCAGTTGGGTGGTGTTAATGATCAAGGGAATAAGCATGTTGCCCCACCTAACCAAAACTTGCAAAAAATTTCAATCCAATGCCAAACCATTCATCCAACTTTGTGCAAGCTTGTGATGTTAAAAATGATGAAATGAATATTGATAATATTGACATGAGTGATGATAATAATGATAATAAGAGTGATGATGAAGATGGAATACAAGGCATGGTCACACGCATAGACATTCAACCTCATAAGGCCCAAACTACTTTGTTACTCAAAATTGCTTTCACCCATAGTGATTCACCTAGACATGCACTTGATGGTCCTCTCTATATCATCAAGCATATCAATGACAAACCTATACAAGGTGTAGACACTGAAAAATGTTCTAAATGATATCATACACTCAAAACAAATTTACTAACATCATTTCCTCTTTAAACCCATCCTCTTTTTGCTTAATTTATTGAATTAGCCTAGCTAATTAATTAATTGCACCATTTTCGTCCATTAACCTAATTCATCAAAATCGAGATAATTCATCCCCCTTCATGCTAACAATTCATCCTATTAAATTAAATACATCAAAACATATAATTTAATTCCCTAAGTTATTTAATTAAATATCATTTCATCTTTGTCTCCCCCCCATTTATTAAATTATTTAATAAATATCACTTTATTCTTCTAATCCCATAATTGCATGATTAAACCTTGTTTAATTAGCAACTAAACTAATTTTCCTCTAAAAGGGAATATTCCCTTGGAATTTTCCTTATCTCCTTTTTTGCAAAATTAAATCTTTCTTTTAAATTGCAAAATTCTTTTTTTCTCACCCAAGTGAATATTCCAAAAAGAATATTCTCATTCCTCCATTATTTGAAAAAGGGATATTTTCACTTGGCTTCTTAAGCAAGTTTTAACCTTTAACCTTTTGAATAAGTTACCTTTAACCTATGTGAGTAGGTCAAAAGTGTGTTTTTTTGAGGCAAGTGTGAGCCCTTGATTAAATCCCATCATGCATTCTCATCCATTGATGAAAATCCATGATCCATGCCTCTCATCTCCTTCATCTTTGACCATTGATTAACCTTTTCAATCTCAATCCTCCATTCCTCATTTTCTCTCCTATAAATAGTTCACTATTTGGAGACAAATGGATCAATATTTCAATTGCAAACTTATGTTGTTGAACTCACTTGCATCCACACTCATATTTCACTCACTTTTAGCTTGTTTTAGTTAATTTTAATTGCATAGTAGCTTAGAGCATCCATTAATGGCTTCCATGCATCCATCTTAGTTTGTATATGAATTAGGGTTTTCATCTTTTAGCTTAGAATTAGCTTAGAAATTGCATAATTAGTTCATTTTTATCATAAAATCATGTTAACTTAGCTTGCATCATGTTTAATTTAGCATAAACTAGGTTTTCATCCATTTATCACAATGGTTTCATCAATTCTCTTCCACAGAATTGACTGAAACAGGATCACTAATCATGGGATTGGGAAAGAGTCATCATTTCACATCAACACAACACCAATTCCAAAATAAGATAAGTTTCAAATGGGTTAGAGCAAGAATTTAACTGTTTTATAGTTTGTAACTTTCAGTTGTATAAATACTTATTTTAATCTTTTCAATTTGAATGATCTTGTTTGGTAGATGCAGGTTTATTTGGGTAAATTGTGCTTTGATTCATCATGGATCAAGTGTAATCAACCCACATTGACAATCCTCATCTCACATTTTGGTGCTAAAAGGAGGGAAAATCGTTCTTGTAACCAGTTTTTAGCTTGAATTTTGTTTGTTTGTTGTTTTGCAGGATACAGTGACACCCAAACTACAAGCAGTGATGCACTTTGAAGAGTGTTGCCATATAGTGACACCAATTAAATGCATCAACACTAATTTAAATCTGGCAATGTCAATTTAATATAGAGGTATCGAAAAGTTCAAACGGTGACACCCAATTTCACTAGACCAATGCCCCCAAATTTCAAAACGCAATGCTACTGTAAACAATGTCATTGGGCCAAATCCCAATGTTGTCATGCTCTATGTTTCTATTGTAGAGCAACACCTTTTTTCACTAGAGCAATGCCCAGACTTCAAATTGCAATGCTATCATGTTCAACAACACCCAACTAGGGTAAGAAAATTTACGATCATTTTTTTGACATGTGCTTTAATTTCTTTAATTTATCTGATCACTGATACGCTTCTGAATGTGTTATGGTTGTTAGACTAACAGGGTTTTGCAGGTTGAAAGACATGGAGCTCAGGTGAAGAAAGCATTTTCTTATCTTAAAATTGTGTGATTGTAACAAGTGTTTGACATTTTGGGGAAATTATAACCCAAATTTTATGCTTTCTAATTTTTGCTTTAGGACACGCATTAAATTTCCATTGGGTTTAAAAAGAACACTCAAATAGGATTAAAATTGAATCCTCATCTCATTTTTTTTTTGGGGGGTTTAAAACTAAACAAGGCAACTTCATATTTCAATTGGTGCTTAAAACAAACTCATCACTACTTTGAAGGGTTAAAATTTACAACTGTTTGCTATGTTTTGTGATTTTCAATGTTGTTAGTGGATGCATATGCAATTCTCTCACACCATTTGGGGACCTTGAGAAATAGAAAAAATCCTTAACACTTTGCAAAATCACCTACATCTTTCAATTTGGATTAAAACTAAACCCCCTTACAAGTGTGAGAAAAAGGCATAGTGTGTGTTCTCTCTTTGTTCATACGAATGAAGATGATTGAACTACGGATGTACTTCCTCTCTATTGTTTACCTTTAGAGGTCTTGTGATAGGGACAGGTGTTGGATTGAGACAATCACAATCTCAATGCTTCGGGTCTCACCTCTGATAACCCCTTGGTGTGACTTCCTCCACCACTCAACCTATAGGTCCTCTGCTATTTAGGCACCCTTGGTTCATTTTCCAACCCTGCTATCATCTCTAGTTTGCTGCTACCAAGCCAAACTCGATGCTCTTCCTCTCTCACTCTTCCTAGCCCTTAATCCTTTTAAAGACTAGATAGCCTCTAATGCCTCCTAACTTGTTTACAGGGGTGTGCATAGGCTTCTATGGCTTCAGAACCATCAAGGAAGGGTTCTTGTTTAACCTCCATGCTTTGATTCTCCATCGCTATCACAAAACCCTAGTCTAGGGCTTGGAAAGGGCTACTAGGCTTGAGCCCCTATTAAGCCTCCTCAAACAAGAAAAATGCTTAATACTCCTCTCCTTCAATTGCTTAGGCTAAACACCCTTCTGACACCCTAGCTCAAATCCCAAGCACTAATAGATTCTTGAGGTTTTGGATCCTTTTTTTGTCCGTACACAGGTGTACCCTGTTCTTGCAAGAACTAGGGCTTTTCTTGACCTTTTCTTGGACTGCTTTGCTTGTTCCAACCTCCAGAGGATTAGCCAAGAACTCTACTATCATGAGAACCTTTATGAAGGCTCCTGCAAACATTTCACACATTGCTTTAACAAAAATTCATCACCCCTACCACATTAGGTCTGAGCAAATAACTATCCTCCCAAGCCGGGTATCAACAACTCGCCTAGGGAGAGACTTTAATCATGATTCCAGAACTCCTACTGACTTCTACAACTAAGATATGTACAGGTAGGGATCTTGACCACATTCCCAACGAGTCTATGCTTGCTAGCACGGGAAGAATGTGACCTAAAACCCCATTTTTACCAGATTTACAGTCAAAACAATAAATCAAGAAAACACAGAATATACAAAGAATGGAGAGAAGTGATAAACTAACTATCTATTGAGCCACAAGAATGATTAAAAATACTCCTCTACATGCTAAATCAAACCAACAAATGTCTAACTCAGTTCATTTAACTGTTGTTCCAGAAACAAGAACAGAAAAACTGTATTTTCACACCAAAAATCACTGTCTTCTTGTTATTCACATGAAACTCCAATGCTCAAAAGCATCCAACCTTCTTCAAAGGTTGAGAGAACTCTTTTTACATTGCAAGGAAATAGTTAGGTTTTTCTTTTCTGAGCCTAAGAACGGCCAAAAGCATGTTGTTGGAAAACACAGTGTGTTTTTCAACTTTTGTCTATTGTAGGAAAATAACCCAAACATAAGCTTCCAAACTTATTCCACTTCAACACTTCTAAACTAAGAAGAAAAGGTACTCAACCATAAACAAGATGGTCCACAAGACCTTACATAGCACAACAAAATGAGCTTTAACCAAAAAAATTTAAATAATAAACCTTGCCAGATGCTCCAACTTTGCCAGGTGCTCCTGCACCATTCTCCCCCTCTCTACACAAAGATCAAGGAATTTGAGGTGATATCAGTGATATATCAATGCCTAGCTTCTTAAAGTCAGCTTCCTCAACCCAGGTAGCCTCAAATTCATGTTTGTTCCTCCACTTGACAAGGTGATCCATGTACACCTTATGTCTTGTAGCCTTCTTCACCCTGAACTCCAAGATCTTCTCTGCCTGAGGCTTCTCTTGATTAGGAAGGGGTATATTACTAATATCCTTAAATATCTCCTGACTGTTCTGAACTTCATCACTGACTGTCCCCTTATACCTGATCAAATCAACAACATTGAATACTGGAGATATGGCCAAATCTGATGGTAAATCTACCTTGTATGCATTCTTCCCATACTTGGCTAACACCTTGCATGGTCCCACTCTTTTCATCTGAATTTTGGTTGACATTCCCTTCTGCAACCTTGATTTGTTAAGATGGACCATAACATAGTCACCTACTGCAAATTGCACATCTCTCCTTGACACATCAACTTTATCTTTCAACTTTTGTGTTGCTACTATGATTGTCTTCTTAACCTACTCATGAATCTCCTTCATGGTCTGAGTGAAGTCTTCTACATTTCCACTCCTATTCTCCATGGATTCCAAATATCTGAGTTCACAAATACCTCTTGGGTGCATCCCATACACAACCTCAAAAGGACTTTTCCCTGTAGTTCTGTTTACACTGTCATTATAAGCATACTCAGCTTGAGAAATCACCATATCCCATGTCTGTCCATATTCTTTAGTCAAGCACCTCAAAATATTACCTAACACTCTATTAACCACCTCTGTTTGGCCATCGATCTGAGGATGGTAAGCTAATCCAAATGACAGATTTGTTCCCAATCTGCTCCATAGAGTCTTCCAAAAATGACTCATGAACTTCACATCCCTGTCAGAAACAATACTTAATGGCAATCCATGGATCCTTACTATCTCCCTGAAGAAAAGATGGGCAATGTAGCTAGCATCATGTGTAGTCTTGCAAGGAATAAAGTGACTCATCTTGCTAAATCTATCCACAACTACATAAATATTTTCAAACCCTGCCTTAGTCTTGGGGAGTCCTACCACAAAATCCATACTAACACACTCCCATGGTCTATTGGGAATGGGTAAAGGTTGATACAAACCTGCATTGCTGGCTCCCCCTTTGGCTTTCATGCAAACTAGACACTGCTCCACATATTTCCTAACATCTCTTGCCAACTTAGGCCAGTAATAGAATCTTTGGACCAGCTCTAAAGTTTTATTTATTCCAAAATGCCCACTAAGACTGCCATTATGTTTCTCTTGGATCAGATTTTCCCTCATTGATCCTCTTGGGACACATAACAGATTACCCTTAAATAAAAATCCATTTTGCAATGTATACTCAGCATACTGACTATGAAAGTGATCCTCAAAATTAGAGCATACCTTGTAGGCTTCTAAAAAGTCTTCATCTTCACCATAGAGGTCTTTGAAACTCTCCAATCCAATGCTCTTTAGCTGTATTTCCTGCACTATCAACATTCTCCTGCTTAATGCATCTGCCACCTTATTCATTTGTCCCTTCTTATGCTTGATGGTAAAAGTGAAAGCTTGGATGTATTCCATCCATTTCAAGTGTCTATTACTCAGCTTCTCCTGGGTGTTGATGTAACTGAGTGCCTGGTTATCTGTGAAGACCACAAACTCTTTGGGTAACAAATAATGCCTCCACTTCCTAAGGGACTGCACTAAAGCATATAATTCTAGATCATAGGTGGAGTATTTTTGCTTGGCTTCATTGATTTTTTCACTAAAGAAGGCTACAGGCCTACCTTCTTGACTAAGTACTCCTCCTACTGCTACTCCACTTGCATCACACTCAACTATGAACAACCTATCAAAACTAGGCAATAACAAAATTGGTTGAGTTGCCACTTCTTGTTTCAGTTTTTCAAACCCTTTATCAGCCTCTTGAGTCCATTTAAACTTTTTTTTTAGTCCACCTTTAATAGTATCTAGAACTGGTGCACATATACCACTAAAATTCCTGATGAATTTCCTATAAAACTGAGCTAAACCATGAAAGCTCCTTACCTCTGTTGATGTGGTTGGTGTAGGCCAGTTTAGGATGGCTTCCACCTTGCTTGGATCCATCTTCAACGTTCCTTGGGATACTACAAAGCCTAGATACACAAGCTCTTGTTTGAAGAACTCACACTTCTCAAGGTTGATTGCCAACTGTTCTTCTTGCAGCCTTTTAAGAACCATCTCCACATGCTTCAAATGTTCTTCTGCCGTCTTACTGAAAATCAGTATGTCATCAAGATAGACCACTACAAAGATCCCTGTAAAATCCTTAAGCACCTCATTCATTAGTCTCACAAATGTGCTAGGGGCATTTGAGAGGCCAAATGGCATCACTTTCCACTCATATAATCCATCATTTGTCTTAAAAGTTGTCTTCCATTCATCACCCTCCTTGATTCTGATTTGATGATACCCGCTCTTAAGATCCAACTTGGTGAAAAATTTTGCACCTCCAAGACAATCCATCAAGTCTTCAATTCTAGGAATAGGAAACCTATACCTAATTGTGATTCTATTAATTGCTCTAGAATCAATGCATAATCTCGACTTACCACCTTTTTTTGTTGCCAAAACCACTGGGACTGCACATGGGCTGATACTCTTTTGAATCAGACCTTGATTCAACAATTCTTCCACTTGCTTAGCCACCTCTTGGTTCTGCTCAGGAGTAATTTTGTATGCTGCTTTGTTAGGCAATGAGGCTCCAGGTATGAAGTCAATTTGATGACTTATTGCTCTCTTTGGTGGTAGAGTTGCAGGTGTTCCATCACTCACTATGCTCTTGTACTTATCAAGCAACTTTTGGACTACTTCTGGTAAGACTATCCTTTCAGCCTTTTCTTCCTCTTTGGACTGCATTAAAACCACATAACCTTCACCTCCTTGATGTAGATTGCTGATAAACTCCTTACCACTGCTCAACATGATGTTTGGTACCTTGGACTGTCCTTCATCTTCCTCTATCAATGATTGCAGCTTGAAGGTTCTTCCATCCTTCTTGAATGAGATGGTGTTCTCTTTCCCATCATAAATGGCACTTCTGTCATATTGCCAAGGTTTGCCCAGTAATAGATGACATGCATCCATGGGTAATACATCACAAACTAGCTTGTCTTTATAGCCTCCAATTGAAAATTCCACTGTGACTTGCTCATTCACCAAAACACTCTGCCCTTTATTCAGCCATGTGACCTTGTAGGGGTTGGTATGAGGTACCTTCTACAATTTCAGCTTAGTTACTGCCTCCTCTGAGATTATATTATCTGTAGAACCAGAATCTACAATGACCTTGCATACTTTACCCAGTATTTTGCACCTTACTCTGAAAAGAGCTCTTCTTTGCTTAGGTTCCTCCTTGACTGGTTGTCTGATCAACACCCTATTAAACATCAGGCTCTCTCCAATTTCAGATTCTATATGATTGATCTCAGTTGCCTTAGGACTCATGGTGTCCTCGTTGTGCATAGGCCACTCTCTTTTCATTGCTTGAAGAAGAAGCTTTCTCCGGGCACCTATAAGCTGGATGTCCCATTTGATTGCAATGATAACACTTCATGGTGGCAAAGTAAGAGTTACTTTTTCCTTCTCCTCTTCCTCTATTTGAACCTCCTTAAGGTCCTCTTCCTCTATTAAATCCTCCTCTTGAAGATGTTTCACCTCCATGCTCGGTGAGTTTTGATTCTCCTTGGTTTCTTTGGTCACTACCTCTTCCTTGGTAACCACCACGCTGTCCTCTTTGATCTTTGCCTCTACCTCTGCCCTTAGAGGACGGATCATGCTTTCTTTTGTTCCTCTCCTCAATCTTCATGGCCAACTGATAGCATTGGTGCATTTTCTTGGGACTTAGTAAAGCCATCTCTTCCTGAATGCTCCACTTCAAGCCATTAAGGTACCTAGCCACTTTTAGGCTCTCATCCTCTGTCACATTCGATCTCAAACAAAGCTTTTGAAACTCTTCAGTATATGTGTTGACATCTTGGTCTTTCTGCCTTAGACTTTGCCTCTTCTTGTGAAGTTGGATCTCATAATCATCTGGCATATATGCTTCCTTTACCTTAGCAACCATTCCTTTCCAGGTTGATATGGGTTGCTTGCCTTATTTCTCCCTCTTAGTCTAAATAAACTTCCACCATGTCAAGGCTGATCCTCTCAACCTTGATTTTGCAACCTTCACCTTCTGTGCTTTAGTTACTCCATCACATTCAAAGTGATTCTCCATGCCTTCTATCCAGTCCATGACTAGGTCTGCTTCCATCTTTCCACTAAAAAGCAGTATACCTTCAAGTGCTTTTCCACTCAAAGCTTTTAATGCCTTCAAGAAAGGCTCCTCCTTCAAAACAGGGTCAGGTTTAGGGGTCTTATCTTCCTCTGCAACGTCTTCTTCTTTTGGAATTCTTCCCTCAAATTGTGCACTCCTCACTGCTGCCTCAAGTTGGGCTATTCTTTCCCTCAACTGCTTATTGTCTTCTTCTTGCTCTTCAACCATCTTAGCCAGTTCTGCATTGGTCACCATGGTGGAAGAATCACTTGACTCAATGTCTAACATGCAAGATTTATTTCCCAAATCTTTCACTTGCTCTGATACCAATCTGATAGGGACAGGCGTTGGATTGAGACAATCACAATCTCAATGCTTCGGGTCTCACCTCTGATAACCCCTTGGTGTCACTTCCTCCACCACTCAACCTATAGGTCCTCTGCTATTTAGGCACCCCTAGTTCATTTTCCAACCCTGCTATCATCTCTAGTTTGCTGCTACCAAGCCAAACTCGGTGCTCTTCCTCTCTCACTCTTCCTAGCCCTTAATCCTTTTAAAGACTAGATAGCCTCTAATGCCTCCTAACTTGTTTACAGGGGTGTGCATAGGCTTCTATGGCTTCAGAACCATCAAGGAAGGGTTCTTGTTTAACCTCCATGCTTTGATTCTCCATCGCTATCACAAAACCCTAGTCTAGGGTTTGGGAAGGGCTACTAGGCTTGAGCCCCTATTAAGCCTCCTCAAACAAGAAAAATGCTTAATACTCCTCTCCTTCAACTGCTTAGGCTAAAAACCCTTCTAACACCCTGGCTCAAATCCCAAGCACTA
The DNA here is from genome assembly GCA_007258455.2 of Sequoia sempervirens. NCBI lineage: Eukaryota > Viridiplantae > Streptophyta > Pinopsida > Cupressales > Cupressaceae > Sequoia > Sequoia sempervirens. The sequence goes on from VDFB02058242.1 coordinate 11,229,988, forward strand.
ACAGATTCTTGAGGTTTTGGATCCTTTTTCTATCCGTACACAAGTGTACCCTGTTCTTGCAAGAACTAGGGTTGTTCTTGACCTTTTCTTGGACTGCTTTGCTTGTTCCAACCTCCAGAGGATTAGCCAAGAACTCTGCTATCATGAGAACCTTTATGAAGGCTCCTGCAAACATTTCACACATTGCTTTAACAAAAATTCATCACCCCTGCCACATTAGGTCTGAGCAAATAACTGTCCTCCCAAGCCGGGTATCAACAACTCGCCTAGGGAGAGACTTTAATCATGATTCCAGAACTCCTATTGACTTCTACAACTAAGATATGTACAGGCAGGGATCCTAACCACATTCCCAACGAGTCCATGCTTGCTAGCACGGGAAGAATGCGGCCTAAAACCCCATTTTTACCAGATTTACAGTCAAAACAATAAATCAAGAAAACACAGAATATACAAAGAATGGAGAGAAGCGATAAACTAACTATCTATTGAGCCACAAGAATGATTAAAAGGACTCCTCTACATGCTAAATCAAACCAACAAATGTCTAGCTCAGTTCATTTAACTACTGTTCCAGAAACAAGAACAAAAAAATTGTATTTTCACACCAAAAATCACTATCTTCTTGTTATTCACATGAAACTCCAATGCTCAAAAGCATCCAACCTTCTTCAAAGGTTGAGAGAACTCTTTTTACAATGCAAGGAAACAGTTAGGTTTTTCTTTTCCACGCCTAAGAACGGCCAAAAGCATGCTGTTGGAAAACACAGTGTGTTTTTCAACTTTTGTCTATTGTAGGAAAATAACCCAAACATAAGCTTCCAAACTTATTCCACTTCAACACTTCTAAACTAAGGAGAAAAGGTCCTCAACCATGAACAAGATGGTCCACAAGACCTTACATAGCACAACAAAATGAGCTTTAACCAAAAAACTTTAAATAATAAACCTTGCCAGGTGCTCCAACTTTGCCAGGTGCTCCTGCACCATCTTGTCTTGGTGGGAAAAAGTACTCAACCCAAGCGATAACAAGGTAATGCCAAGCTCTTCCAAACCATGATATAAATGTGTGGTTGCAATGAAAATTATGATCAATGGGAAGCAGTACATGATAGCTCTCCCCCAATATCTTTATGATACGTAAAGCCCTTGTTCTAAGGGTTGGGAGGCCTCTTGATGGATTTTATCATTGTACCCCCTAAATTGGAAGCCCTTATTAAAAACCCTTGTTTGGAAGCCAAAAATCCTTAATATTTGTTGGTGCAAGAATGGTCATTCTGAAGTTGCCCCACATTTGTACTATTCAATTGTAGAAATAGAAAAAATCCTTTTGATCTCCAGATTTTAAGGATTTTGAGATTTGGTGGTCCTGAGAAATGTGTGTCATGTAGGGGAGCCAATGTCTCCAAATCTCTAACTGTTCACATTGTTTAGTGTTTGGAGAAATCCGAGTGGGGACTAAACAAATATAGCCATTTTGAACCTAGGGTTGTAATGATTGTGAGTCATTTTAACACTTTGCTTGGTTCTAAAATGATACAAAAACAAACATTCACTATCTTCCTCAAAAATTTCAAACACTTTGGCTTTAAAATGGACCTATTGAGTTAGCCTTGATATTACTGCTTTTCCTAAGGATTTATCCTTAGCAATTTCTAAATATCTTGACATTAATCTCAAATCCATATTTCCCAAAGACAACATAGGCAATTATGGCTTCAACCTCATGATTCTCACAAAATGGACATTTTGAAAGTTATGATATTTTTGACATAAACATTTAGTTTGGAAACATAATCAAGACAAGTGTTTGTAAAATTAATTCACTTAAGCAAGATAAACTTGACAAATGAACCCCACATGACTATTGGAGACCAATTTCTCCCATTGAACTGTTGGAAGAATGAAGAAGAATGTCTAGTTGTGTAGACTTTGTATTGTCATTGATGTCACCATGTTGATTGAGTCATTAGTTTGATCTGGTACTTTGAACAAGTATGAAGAACCAGTCTACACCCTCTGGTATTTTGTTCTGCATATAGAGTATAGATAAGATTTATCCCTATGGTTTATATATGGTGTTCACTACATATATCTACATCTATGTTCCTGATTACAGATGATGCTTATCTTTATATCAAAAGTTATGAGTATCACAATGTTGATTGGAACAGTGTTGACTGGTTGAAACACAGACTGGTGTTGATATTTTGGTTCACAATCCTTCGCGGATGATTATCGTTGCGTGCAGTTTCGGGAAATGGTTTATGGATGTTGGAACCTTGTAAGTTCAAAATCTTGTGTGCTCATGTGTTTGTATGGCGAGTTGGCATTATTCTATTGATTGCATTTTTTTATGAGGTCTATCCTTGGCCGACCTAATGTATAGTTGATATTGTAATGGATTAATTTGTGTTGCAGATATATGTGTGACCTATCTTTTGTCCATGCCGACATATTGTAGTGTGCTACACACTTGTATAATTTTTGGAGAATTTTTGCACTAACTTGGATCCAACAATTAGTCTTTTTGGTGAATAAAGATTGCACCTAATTAGGCCTACCTAATTGATGCTTGTAGACGAATCAAATATATATATTGGATAGTTTTGAGATCGAGGAGTGAGTTTGGATATGATGAAGTGAAAGCAATATTGTGTGCAAGATTCGAAGATGAAGTGTGTCAAGTTTGTTCACTAAGCATTACTAGAACTAAATAACCACTTGTTAGGTGTACTCTTACCAGTTCATTTTGGCTATGAATCCACTTCTATATTGTAATCCTTTTGTAGGCAGTGAGCCTCCTTTCTTGGACAGTGAGTCCTCTTTGTAAGCAGTGAGATTTTATATCTTGGGCAGTGAGCCCTCTGGCAGTGAACCTTTTTGTATTCAGTTTTGGAACTACATTATATTGTGAGCTAATCCTCACCGTGGTTTTTCCCTTATTAGGTTTTCCATGTAAATTTGGTGTTTCTTGTGTTGATATTTCTTTCTATTATTTGCATTTCATGTTCATACTTAATAACAAAATTAAGTGGTTGTGAAGTTGATAAGTGTTTGAGACTTGAGTTTGAGTTTGGTGACAACTGATTCACCTCCCTCTCAGTTGTCTTGCACCTATCAACATGAACAACCTAATCTTCCAGGTGCTATAATTCAACCAAAATTTGAACTCATTAATGGAGAACAAACCAATCTCATTAGCAATTTGAGAAGTTTCACTTTTGAAACAAAAGAAACAAATACCTAGTGGACAAACACCCACATTACCACCACCCATGTGGTAATAAGTATCTTCCTTTCTTCCATAAACTTGAACTATTTCTACATGATCTCATGCAAAGTTAGGATCCCTAAAATAAAGTCTACAGGTCATCATTTTAGACTTAGGCATCTTAGTCCAAAAGCTCTCAAGAAGCATCTTTTAAAACTTCACAAGAATAGAGACAAGTTGGTAGCAAAATTCTACAGACACGTTTCAAGAAACAGTTTGGAAATATATGCATTCTTTTGGAGTCAAAATCCTAGTCTTTTTCATGATACTGAACTCCTCTAAATAATCCATCGAACAATCAAAATACATAGGGGAAGATCTCCATCTCATCATTGCAAATGTAGGTATCGTAGTTCACAATTTAGTAGGAAGTGGGCCTCAATACTTTATCGCAATTTCTACACTTGTTAAGAAAATTTTATGCTCGAGCTAGGAGCATCTGAACAGGTCTAAACATCCCCATCCATCCTCTCATCTAAGTCAACATTGATTCTTTAGGATTTAAACATTTTAGAGGTCTAGCATCATTCACGCTACCTTGGTCTTGTCAAAAAAAAGGGTCACTTTAAAGTCAACATTCGGTCAAACATCTCGCTCACCCCTTCATCAAAATTCATCTTTCACTTCATCCAATTTTGCAAAATTTTGAGTACACCAACACTTTGTGACTTTAACATCAAATCAAACCAACCCTCTAACTTGCCTATTTTGCATGTGAAATGCATCCTTTTCCATGCATTTAGACAAGTTAGTTATCATCTTTGAACTAGTTCATCTTGAAGGTCATGAGTCTACCCTAAAGATTTACAAGTTCATAAAAATCCTTTATCCTAACATCAAAACATCAAGAGAAAGTCAATAGTATTGTTCCAAAACATTTACAAAGATCACTGTCCACATCACCCATCTTTACATCCCTCACTATCATCATTGCTCCCAAAAGACTTAGAGTGTCTCTTTTACCCAGATTTGAGTCAACTAGAGAGTTCAAAAATCATAAATCTCAACATAACTCTCCCATAGGTGACACAAAATTTATGGTAAAGACTAGATCATAACACAAGAGAATCATGGAAAAATCCAAAGTTACAGTAACCTCAAGTGATCCAAATCCTTTAGAATTCAATCTGGGAAGTCAAGTTACACCATCAAAACAGCCTTCATCCCCATCAAGACCATATGAGATAGAAGATATCACAAACAACCCATTTGAACTCACTAGGGAGGAAATTATGGAACATCAAGCCTTTGAAAATGTAGCTCCTATCTCCCCGACATTTGTGGCACAAAATTTAACACAAGGTTTCACAACTTTATCACTAGGGCTAAATCAATCCTACATTCCTAGTATTACAACCAACCTTTCTAAAGACTTTGGACATGCTCTTTCATTTGAAAATAGTACACTTGTGGGAACACTTGAAACCAATCCTCCATCTAACACAACCACTTGGATGCCTAGCTTTGGTGCTCCTCCTGTTCCAAAAGATCCTAAACAAATATACACACCTCTTGATCTTCATTACTCAACCAACACTTCAACATATCAAGGGCATCCTTCTTCATCTACATCCATGAGTACCACAAGTGTTCCTACCATTACACCAAGTAGTGTGGATCAAGTATCTTAGAATAGTGTGTAAGAGCATACCAATACCATACCACAGAGTCAACCCTTGAAGCAAATGGGGACATCCTTACACAACCCTCCAATGGGTTCATCCATACCATTGGTTTTGCAAAATATGTCCACACCATCCATTATCAACCCATCTCAAAGCAAATTCCTTAGTAACTAATCCTATCAACAAAGGTAATACATCACTAACACAAGGAAATCCTCAAAACATGGGACAAGGAAATATTTTCAACTAGTGGACTCAAGGTCCTAGTGTGTTATTTCCATTGCATAATCTAATGGAATCATCCTCATCTTTTCCCATAGTCCCCTTTACTATGCCAAATTAGTCAGGATCTCAAACATACATTCCTCTACCTCATTCTACCATCTTACAAGGAATGTTGAACCAAGGGAATCCCCAACACTTCATCACCAATCCATTACCCACTCAAAACATCAATATCCATAATCCTCCACAAATGTCTCAACAACCACCTATTCCCACATTACAAGTACATGCCTTAGCCTTACAACAAGAACATCAAGCTTATCAACAAGTAGCCTTAGTACAAAAATAAGAAGAGGAAGAAGAAGAAGCAAACTTAGTAGCACAACAAGCAGCACAACAACAACATCAAGCTCAGCAAGCAACCTTAGCACAACAACAACAAGCAGCCTTAGAAGCACAATAAGTAGCATAGCAACAATATCAAGCCCATCAAGGAGCCTTAGTAGCACAAAAACAACAATAGACCCAACAACAAGCCCTAGTGGCAAAACAACAACAACAAGCTCAACATCAAGCCATACTAGCTCAATAGTATGCTCAACAACAACAACAAGGTTCCTATTATAATCCTCAATAGAACATCATCAATCCAAACATGTTAGGAACATATAAATCAATATCACAATCACCTTCATAGAATATTACACCACCATACACCCCATACAACACCTTCTCATATCAAAATCCCACATTCAACTCATCCATCATCCCACCATATGTTCCTCCACCAAACCCACAAGACAATCTAGCATCACAATTCAAGGTGCTATCACAAGAAATACAGGACCTTCGAATGGGAAAGACCAAAAATCCCCATGCATAGAACTTGTGTCCATATCCATTCAATCGAAACATCACAATGGTACCATTCCCTCCTGGTTTTGAAATCCCCAAATTCGATAAATATAAAGGGAGAGGAAGTCTTGTGGACCATATCAAAGAATTTAATGTCATGTGCATGGAGGTGGCTTAAAATGATTCTTATCTAATGTGCCTCTTCCCTTGAAGTTTAACAGGTCATGTTATGGATTGGTTTTTTCATCTACCTCCTGGTATCAAAACATTTCAAGAAATCACTAATAAATTCATTGATCGCTTCTCCTTCAATCTTGACATGGACGTCAACCTAGAGGAACTATATACTCTTAGACAAAACAAAGGGGAAACTTTCAATAATTTCTTACAATGATGGAGACAAAGAGCTAGTAAAAGAAAGTGGCCTCTTCCCGATGAACAACAAGTGGGAATCATCATAGCCAATCTCGATCCAAATCTATCTTTTCACTTGAAAATGCAATGCATCACATCATATGACAAACCTTTCCCTAGAGCCCTTAACATCAAAAGAGCTCTAATCTCACAAGGAAATACTCAAGCTTACAAAGACAACCATCCTTCAACTAGTTCAAATGAGAAACCTCGTGTCTGGGAAAAGAAAAAAATGTAACAAATGATGGTGTGGTAGATGCTAAGGTCATACTAAGTGCTCCTAGACCTAATAAAAATCAAGTTGCTAACATCCATCCAACTGTGCAACAAACAACACCTCCTCAGAATAATCATATCAATAATACCAACATGCAACAAAGGAAAATCACTAATAGGGACATCTATCCCAAATGAAAGTACACACAACTATCGGAACCTATCAAAACAATCATGAAGAAGTTGGTAGAATCAAATCTGCTAACACTTCCCAACTTTGAAAACTACCAAGAACCACAAGAGAAGCCATCCTAGTACAATGAGTGTGACCTTTGTGACTTTCACAAAATCAAAGGGCATAAAACAACAAACTGCATGAAACTTAAAAACATCATCCAAGACCTCATAGAAAATGATACCATATCTATTGAGGTACCATCTGGGAACCAGGATCTTAAGATATACAAGAACCCTATGCTAGATCATAACAAAGAAAACAATAATAACAAAGCTAAGGATTACACAAATATGTACCATACCTACTCCAATGCAATTTCCTCCTACTATAGTGTTGTTATTGTTGTCACCATCAAAGGAGCTAGTGAGGAATGTGGATTTACCACACGACGTGGAAAAATAACCATTCAAGGAGTCCCATCTCAATCTAGGACACAACCTACTTTTCCCACATCTAATCCTTGAAAATACAATCTTCTAGATCAGCTTAAGTAGACCCCCACACATATATCTATCTTAGAACTCTTAAGGTTATCCCCCATACATAGGGAAATATTAGAGAAATCCTTGTTTGAGTCATATGTTCCTGAGAATATTGATACTGATCAGTTTCAAGTTATGGTAGGTCACATCACCAACCATCTTCTCACCTTCTCCAAGCAAGACCTACCATCACAACCATCTCATAACCATGCTTTACAACTTGAGGTTGTCATTCATAAAAACAAGGTCAAAAGAGTCTTGGTAGATGGAGGTGTTGGTTTGAACGTTTGTACCCTATAGTTGATCAAACATCTGGGCTATTCAAAAGATACTATTGAGAAAGAAAAGAGTACCACCATCAAAGCATATGACGACCAAGAATGGGTATCACAAGGAATCATTGCACTTCCCATTTAGGTGGGACCTCTTACTGCAAAAACTACATGCCAAGTGCTTGATCTTGATCTTCCCTATAACATCCTACTTGGTCGGCCATGGATCCATGTTCTAAAAGGTGTAGCCTCGACCTATCATCAGTGTGTGAAGTTTCCTTTCAAAGGAAGAGAAATCACTATCCATGGAGATCCTAAGCCTTTTTACTACTACAAAATTATTGAGTCCAAGTTGTAAAAGATACCCCAAACACCCAAAAATGATAAAGGGCCTACACCATCAAGCTCATTTGTTGACCCAACATCCTTGGTTTCTACTTCAGTAGCAAAAATACCTATTGTGCAGAGTATACCCGACATCAAAGCAGTGATCCTTGGTTTCTACTTCAGTAGAAAAAATACCCATTATGTAGAGTATACCCATCGTTCTCGAGAAGCGAATAAAGAATATTGGCTTAGGTTGTACTACTAGCAAGGTCGCACTTATTGGCAAAGGTATTTTCGCTAAATGAGTTGAAGCTTCCTCTTGGTTACCTACATCGCTTGATACAACCTTAGATGATTTTCCCATTGATGTTGTTGACTTATTTGAGAACAACACCCTCTTTATGTTATCCATAACATCCTTTGTCCCAAGAAACCAACCAATCGAAATACACCTAGTACACCCACAACTTATTGACATGGACCAAAAAGGACCACTGATTCTAGATTTATTCAAAAATGATGAAGTGATCTTAGAATTCATGGGACTTTGTGAAAAATTATCATAGGAAGATCGCAAAGTAGGCTTCCACATAGAGCTCGACACAAGGGTATGCTATGGGGAGATGATTAAATCCTTCAGTCGCAAAATTAATAAAATGCAATTAACATGTAGATCCTTGAGTGAAAACCACCTAGTGGCACTCTTTGATCCTAATATAGTAAAAACAAAGGACACATCTGCCGGTTGAAACCTCTATGAGGTGCCCAAGGATGAGGGATTCAATCTCCCCCTTAGTGCAATGCATCCAGAAAAGTCAGCAGTACTAGCAGAAAATGCCACACCAGTCAATGTGGGTACCGAAGAAGCACCTCAGATCACTTTCTATGTTGAATCCTTGTTGGATGAAGAATAGAAGAACCTGGAAGCTTTCTTGAAAGAGCGTAAAAATAAATTTGTATGGTCATACATAGATATGCCAGGCCTTGATCCAGAAGTGGTTGTACATCACTTAGCATTTTATCCTGAAGCCAAACCAGTTAAGCCAAAATTAAGGAAGATGCATCCTCAGAAATCACTCTTGGTCAAACTAGAGTTACAAAAACTTCTTAACGTTGGATTTATCCGACCAATGGATTATCCTTAGTGGGTTTCAAACCCGGTACCAATCTCAAAACCCATTAGGAGCATCAGAATTTGTATTGATTTTAGAGATTGAACAAAGCATGCCCAAAGGATGATTTCCCTCTTCCTAACATTGATCTCATTGTGGACTTAATAGCTAGGCATGAAATGCTATCACTCATGGATGGTTTTTTAGGCTATAATCAAATCATAATCACCAAGGAGGATCAACATAAAACTGCATTCACTTGTCCATGGGGAACCTATTGCTGGAATGTGATGCCATTTGGGTTAAAGAATGCGGGATAAACCTATCAAAGAGCAATGGCCCTCATCTTTCACAACATGATCCACAAAATAGTTGAATATTATGTGGACAATATTTTGGAAAAATCAAGGAAGAGTTCTTAGGACCTATCTTTGACAAGTTTGAAGAATACAAGGTGCGGATAAATCCAAAAAAGTGTTTCTTTGGGGTCATATTAGGGAAACTTCTTGGCTTTATTGTCTCAAAAAGAGGGATAGAATTGGTCGAGCAAAGGTAAATTCCATCCTAGATATGGAACAACTACAAACACTAAATAAAATGAGAGGATTACAAGGCAGAATGCAGTCCATTAGAAGGTTCATAGCACAACTATCAGATAAAATCCACCCCTTTTCGCATCTTCTCCATAAAGGGATAACCTGCAAGTGGGATGACAAGTGTGATAAATCTTTCCAGTAGAACAAAGATTATCTACTAACACCTCCAGTGCTCATGCCACTAATACCAAGCAAGCCACTGATCTTGTACATCTCAGCAACACTAGGAGCTCTTTTAGCACATGATGAAAATAGAAAGGAAAGAGTTATCTACTACATCAATAGAACCTTGGTGGGCTATCAGATGAACTATTCACCCATTTAGAAGGCATGCCTAGCAGTAGTTTTTTTGTCACAAAATTTCAGGCACTACATGTTGTCACAACAAATAAAGCTCATTACAAAGATCAATCGATTAAAATACATGTTATTCAAAGCAACTCTCATAGGATGAATGGGTAAATGGATGATGATCTTAATAGAGTTTGACATAGAGTATGTGGATTGAAAAGTAATCAAAGGACAAGTAATCATAGACCAACTAGAAGTACATATCTATGTTGAGAACCCCTTTCTATATGAGTTCCCTAACGAATCAGTGTTCCTTATCAATCTCACAGCTCAGTGGAAAATGTACTTTCATGGATCGTTCACCCAACATGGATCCAAAGTAGGAATTCTTTTTATCACCCCTCAAGGTGATTGTAATAAAAACACATACAAGTTTCCATTCCCCTATACTAACAACATTGTTGAGTACGAATCCCTAATCATAGGTCTAAGGATAGAAGTTCAGTGGCAGAATCAAGAAATGAAAGTTTATGGAGACTCACAACTGGTTATCAACCAAGTCAATGATGACTATCAAACTAAAGATTACAAGCTCACTCCTTACAAGAAGATGATGGAGAATCTCAAGGATCTCTTCATAGACATAGTGTTTGAGTAGATTCCTCACCTAAATAATAGAGAAACAGATGCAATGGCAACGATCAAATCACTATTGGATATGTTGAACAACGTCCTACAATGCGAATTCTTGGTAGAACAATTTCTTGTACCAACTTTCAAAATCCCTAAATCTAAATTTGTGTGTGTCATTGTTGGTCCTGGATCCTCGTGGTATCATGACATATTTATCTACCTAAGTAGAAGAACCTGTTAGAAAACCAAGATCACCTGCATGCAAGATGGATACCTATCACATGCAAAAGATATGAAGAACCAAAGAAGATGTTCTGTAAACCTCAAAGTGTAAAATGCATTAAGAGAATCAATTATTACAAAGAGATCAATCCTTATGAAGGAGATCAAGAAACCCTAAAAGGGAAACCCTAAATGAAACCCTAGTGTGCACACTTAATAATTAATAATTAATTAATTATTAATGTGCCTAAGTTTAGCTTAAGTAACAAAGAGGAATAAGTGACTTAATTAATTAATCAATATGATATAATTAATTAAGCATAATAACTTATTACTCTAACACCCCCCTTAAGATGAACTTAGGAAGAAGCTAAAACACTAGAATAAGATGCATGAAAGCAAAGATGGGTCCCGGCAACTAGGCCTGATCAAGTACCCATTTACAAATGCAATATGAGGTAGAGAAGGAAAAACCCAGTGGGACAAAACCCCCCTACAATGAGATGTCATGCTGCAAAGAAGCACTGGAAGAACTCTGTAGAGTAACACTGGAACCGCAATCTGACAAGCAAGGAAAGATACTTCTGTCTACAACTGAAACCAAAACCGGAATCATGATAATGTGACAGCAGACCCGATGCCACGGAACACTCGAAAACTCCAAACGGGAACAACCCTAGAATCTATGAAGTAGCAAGCAATTATTGAAAGATGTATTACTGAAAATGAAGTGCAAAGATGCAAGATGCACCCTTCCAACTACCAAAATATCCAAGTAATCTCCAAACAACCCATCAGGCCAAATCTGGACTAAGTGATCAACCTGGGACAGATACAGAAAAAGTGCATGGACAGCAACATAGAACTCCTTAATACCTTTCCAACGCCGCAAACGAGGCAAAAATTGGACATCGTGGCAAAAAGTTATGAGCTCAAAAGTCCAAAAACAACATCTGACTTAAGCTAAACTTAGGCACATTAATAATTAATTAATTATTAATTATTAAGTGTGCACACTAGGGTTTCATTTAGGGTTTCCCTTTTAAGGTTTCTTGATCTCCTTCATAAGGATTGATCTCTTTGCAATAATTGATTCTCTTAATGCATTTTACACTTTGAGGTTTACAGAACATCTTCTTTGGTTCTTCATTATTTCATTTGTACTTGGGTACCTGATTAGGCCTTGTTGCCAGGACCCATTCATGCTTTCTTGCATTCATCTTAGTTTTAGGTGAATGCTTTATTTGCTTCTCCCTAAGTTGCACTTATGGGGGGGTTGGTGTAATTAATATTTAATTACACTTTGCATAAGTTTACTTAGGATTTATTTAATTCCTAAGCTTTAGGCTTTCATCTTTATCTTATCGAGCTATCTTGTTGCTCAAGATAAGATTAGGTTTAGGCATCTTTTCTTTTATAAAGCAAATCATATCTTGTAATTAATTGAATTCTCGAATAATAATATTTGCACATCTTGCAAATCTCTTGCTTTTTTGTTTTCCTCTTCTGTGGAAGGCTTTTCTGGTTTGCAAATCTGATCATGGGTTTCTAATAGAACCCTCCCATCGGACATCACCCCGAACCTTAAAAAGGCCTTTGTTAAAAAGGAATCCCAATTCATGATTCTAGGTGATACCCTTTACCATCGAAGCATCGAAGGGACATTACTATGATGTCTTAACCAAGAGGAAGCCTTAACTACTTTAACAGAAGTACACAATGGCATATGTGGGTCCCATTCTAGTAGTATGACATTAGCTAAGAAAATATTGAGGACGAGATCCTATTGGGAAACAATGGAAAAGGAAGCCCAACAGTATGTGTAGAAGTGTGTCCAATGTAAATAGCATGGGGATCTAATTCATACTTCAGCTTAAGAATTAAAACCAATGATCACACCATGGCCTTTTCACAATGGGGACTTGACCTCATAGGTAAAATCACCCCAACCTCATCCAATGGCCACAATTTTATCATAACCACCACTGAGTACTTTACTAAGTGGGTTGAAGCCATTCCTATGACATATATAATGGGGAAACAAATTGCTAAGTTTATCCTGAATTACCTTATCTGTTGTTATGGTGTTCCTCAAATTCTCATCTCAGATAATGGAACCCTCTTTAAAAATCAAGATGTGAAAGAGTTGTGCCAAAGATTCAATATCCAACACCAATTCTCTACCCCATACTATCCCTAAGGAAATGGCCAAGCAAAGGCTACAAATAAAACAATCCTGAAAATCCTGAAGAAAACGGTCAATGAAGTTGGTCATGACTAGCATCCGTAACTAAATCCTACTCTTTGGGCCTATTGAATCAGTATTTGCACGCCTATAGGTGCAACCCCTTTCTCTTTCGTCTATGGATCATAAGCTATCCTACCTACTGAGGTTGAGCTCCCATCATTATGTGTGTCATTATAGAACTTGATTACTATTGTCAATTAGATTTGCACCCTACTGAATGCAAGATTCAGCAATCTACTGAAACATGGAAACCTTCTTCAAATGTGGGTGATCTATACGAAGAAGGAATCTCCAGAGTGATTTGGTTCTCCGAACGATAAATCTTATTTTAAATAATTTCTGGGAAAAGGGATAGAAGGATGACTAATTAAAACTTAAACCTAACTGGTATTTCACTTAAAGTTATGAAATTCAAACATTGACACTCACAACAACTCTCCTATCACAATGAATCTCACAATCCCACTGGTACATACTTCCATCAGTATTTTGCATGAAGATTCCTAAATGAAATACAACAGGCAACCTGAAACTATGCAATTCTGAAACACAAATTACAACAGCAAGACATAAAAGGATTCTGATTTGAACCACAAAGACATCAAATTGCTATTATAAAATTGAGACAGAAATGAGAAGGAGAATTCTGCTACTTTATTAAAACTGAAAGAGTGAATAAGTCTGAACTGAGCACAAAAGGGTTCACAAGCTCAAAAATGTGTATGAGCAGGAACTAAAATATGAACTGCGAAGGAGAAGAAAAAAACCAAGTCTTTTCAGAATATATCTCTCAAGAAACCCTAATCCGAGCTCACCAAGAAGCTCAAGGAAAAAAGCTTCAAATTGTCTCAAAAACTGCATAAAAGCAAAAAAAAACATACTGCTTTTATGATCAAACTGTCAAGCCTCTAAAAATAGGTTGAATCTTCTTTAAAAGCCAGAAAAACACCTTATCTCTCCAAGATTAGACCCAAATCCAACCAAGAGAAAAAGTCAACAATAATCTGCTATAAATAGCAAGAAATCATAAAACAATTTATAAGAGATTGCTTTACGATTCTGCTTTACAGGATTGCAGATTTTATAATTTGTCTATTTTTTCAATTAAAAGATTATAAAATATTTTGCAAAAAGAAATACGTCTTATTTCTCCATTACAATGCTTTAATTTTTCCTTAAAAAATCATAAAAATATCAATATGTATCATTATCTCCAATTGACTTCTCTAAAATCAATTAAAACATAAACCCTAAGGAGATAATGATCAAAATCACCCCTAGGTCATAGCATATTTCAACATTCATACTCATCGTTTTCTCACTAAATCACTAAAAATAGGGTATTCAAGTCTTCAATTTACTAAGGCACAAAATATAAGTCCTAAAGACTTAATATGTCGACCTAGCATACAAATTTCGGCCTCCCTCAAATATTAGCTTCAAACTTTGATTAAATTACAATGCAAGGATTACCCTAATTCGAATTAACCCACATGCTTATTGACAAATGCGAATATTCTGGACAATTATAATGTGGCTCGAATTAGGGCATGAGAAAAAGACGGTCAAACCCTAAAATGACTTCATTTTGCAATGATCACTTGGAAAAAACATGAGCTCTGCCTGAGAGAACCCGCTGCCATGATTGAGCTCGATCTAAACTCGTGTGCTTTGAGAAACTTCAGTTTTTCCTTCTGACAGTTGAAACTTCATCTGGGTAAGCTTGATTTTCTTTGCTATTATGGCTCTTTACTTCATTCAAAGAGCAGAAGGGTTATTAAAGTTGCGGCCTGCTCATAGTTGTTTTTTTGACTTCCTTTACCTTCCTGTGCTTTGTTCTTCTTGGCCGATATGAGCTCGAACTCGAGCCTTGTTTGGAGTCCCATGAGAAAACTTGCTCACGGATTATTGCTTTTGTTGTGCATAGGGTAAGCTATTTGTTCATAGCTTCTATGGCTTTTCATTTTTGTTCATTCTAGCCTTATGGCCACGGCTAACACAGCCTCTAATGCATTTTCTTTATATTTTTGTGCTTATATTTGTTATCTCTGTATTCTTTATCTTTACGGACCACCCTACATGAGCTCGCACTGGATATTTTCATGGGGTTTGAGACTCTAGTATATCCCTGGCTACGGCTATATGCTCTCCCACATATATGAATTGGTGAGTTACGTTTGAAGCATATAATCTCTTCTTCAAAAAGCTCGAAAACCTTCACTAAAGATTCCTTAGTCCTATACAGGCCGCAACATGTGTATCTCAGAAAATGCATTTAAAAGCTATTGGGTTCGACCCAAAACAAGAATCTCTCTCTCCTTGACATTTGAGAACGAATCCCTTCATGGTATCATGAGAATTTGAATAAAATTGTATTTTCCTTATTTTGAAGCTCCACCCACCAAAGGAACTTCATGTTTTTGTATTCCTATTGCCTCATACAAAATCCTCACATGGGTTATCACTGCAATTGTATTTTCTATATTTTAAAAGCAAACCCCAAATGTGGGTATTTGGGAAACAAAATATATTCATTGTACATTCAAATTATAAGCTCAACCCATGATGGCTTGAGCTTTACTTGACATTCCTGTAGCTTGCTCATTGAACCCCTCAAGGGTGAATTGAAAATTGTAATATGCAGAGTTGTGTTTCGAAACCCCAAAGTGGATAAACAAACAATAATGAGGAAATACCGAATTTATTTAGAGACCCATGTATTTTCTGAAAAACTGTGATCTCCATGTACAAAACTGAAAACCATTGTGAGTATATGAGAGAACAACAAAACTGTATGTGTAAAAATCTGATCTGATTCACATGGTATCCTACTTTCCTCAGCTTTCTTCATGGAAATGTTGTATAAATTTTGTCTTTAACAAGACCTTCTCCTGGGTATATAGCATTTTGAATACATCATGCTTGTATTGAATTGAAAAACTTGATATTCCTTCAGTTTCTCGTTGCCTGAAACTTTCACATATCTGCATTCTAAAGGTTCCTCTTGCACCTTTTGTTTACACTTCAGGCATCATTGACATGCTATGTTTTGAATTCTCATGCTTTTGTAAACTTGCTTATTCTGGAAATGAATCTTGTGTATCTGAATCTTTGCCAAATCTGTTCATGTCTATTTTGCTTGATACTTGTAACTCTTTGAAGATATAATAGAATAAATCTCCCACCATGCAAACTCATTTGTGATATGAAAAGTCTGCAATTTCAATAATTGTGTAAAATCTGAGCTTCCTTTAGTCATTCAAATTCTTAGATTTCCACCATAGGGGAATTTAGAAACCTAGAGAAATTTGTGTCATTTTGTTACACAGGTATACCACCATATGACAAAACTGAAAGCTCATTTAAAACCTTCTTGAATCTGCATTTTGCACTACTTAAATATTGACTTCATACTATTTTTCCTTTGCACACATATTTTTTTGGATTCCTTTATTCCACCACACAACAAACTCTTGCTTTTTGTCCTTGGACCTCTGCAGAAATTTTAACTGAAACATTGTAATTCTATGGGCTGCATTTACCTAATTATTCTTGTGCATAACTAATACTTCAGAACCACCTTCTGTAATGATCATTTCTCACCTTGTAATTCTTAATACTGTATTTGTATCATCAGTCAAACTGGAACTTATCGTTCATTTATTATTTGAGTGCATTGACTATCTTTCATACTCTCGGGCTTCAACCTGGCACTCTTCATGCATTTTTATGCTCCACTTAACAAGTTGTTCCATAAATCTGTCCTCTTTTGTGATGAAAATTGAAACAAAACTCTTCATTAAGGCATAATGTATGCATGTTCATTGTCCTTGGCTGTGAAAAAGAACACTGATGAACTGAACCTTGCATGACATATATGATCATGATGAACAAATAACACAGAACGTGAACTATACAGCAATGTTTAATATAAATGTGCTTAGTTGAATTAATTGAGCGAGTTAAACTCACTGTTCACCTATAGCTTTCAGAAAAATATCCACCTGATTGTTATGAATGCACAGTTGGTTTAATAGCTTGATAGATAACTATGCTTTACTCTTTCAGTTGTATATCACTTCTTTTGATGAATATATGATGATGTAATCTTTAAATTAGCCCATTTATAATGAATAGGGTAGCATGTCGAGCTCTACCCTTGTGGGAGCCCATTTTTCTCCACATGCTTGGTCTTTGAATAATGATCAGCATCGTGATTTTACCTATACCTGCACAAGGAAACAAACAATGTTAGCATAACAAATAGAATATGATGATCATGTTGATGTTTCTCCTTCAGCTCATTTCTTTTGTACTTCTTTGATTGTTTCAGTGTATGATTAATAGTAGGTTGCACTATTGTTGGTGACTCATATAAGTTTCTTCATAATCGGAGCCTCTGACATCTTCCTCTTTTCTCTTATAGGTTGACGGAGCTCGAGAAGACAAAGGTGCACCATTCAGCGTCGACCATCGATAATCAGGCAATGATGATATGTCGTTACTTATGTGATTTATTCTTTCGCATCTTCCATAGTGTAGTGTGCTATTAATGATGCACTGTGGCAGTCACATCCATAGCTTGTGTGGATATTTGATTTCATCTTTATGCTTTTCATTTGAAAAGAAAATGCATTTCAATGCAATGTTATAATATCATTTGGATCTTGCAATTGAATGAAGCTATGTAAATATGAATCTTTTCATGAAATAAATGAAAGCATTCTAAAATGCTCTGTTGTTTATATGCTTAATTTTGTACTTCATTTAATTGTAAAACATTGAATAACACTTCTGAAATTCTGATTCTTCTTCTAAATGCACCACTGTCACTTAATGAATAATGATAAAATATGTAAACAACACTTAAACATAATCTGCAATTTCACCTTAAGATATAACGATGTTCAGCCAGCTCCACCAATTGAGATGTGGCAAAAAATTGGTAACAATTACTAAGGAAGAATACAGAGTGTCTCGGCTAAATGAACTAGAATTTCTAGATGAGCGTCATCTTGACACCCTCAATCACTTGCAATTATATCAAAATTGATTGAAACAAAGCTATAACAAGAGGATCAAATGTTGGTCATTCCATGTCGAAGATCTTGTCCTAAAGCATAATCGAAAAAACCTTCCAGATCAAGACAACAAAGGAAAGTTTGAACCTAACTAGTTGGGTCTCTTTGTCATCACATCAAGCTAGGGATTAGGAGCATACCAACTGTCAACCCCTAAAGGTGAACCCTTGCAGGATCCAACTAACAACTTGCATCTCAAAAAAATTTATGCCTAGTCTTGAAGGGTATAAAATTTGAAAATACAAAAAAATTGTCCTCTAGTGAAAACCACTTCGGTGGCGCTTTGGGAAAGCACCTTGGTGAAAACCTGGAAAATAGGAACCTTGTGTAAATAAAGCATCTCCATCTATTCTTCTTCTTGTTTGTCTTATCATTCTTTGCACCGCCATTTATCCATCATCCATGTCCTTATCATAGCTTGATATTGTGAGGTATTGTGAACCCTTTAGTACTACTTGGCATATTCCAAAGGTCAGTATCCCCTGCCTTTATCAAAGTAGTCTAACATGTCACACTGGGGGCATTTCGTTATAAGTCATATCAGGTTCTTGTATATCTTGAGGTCATCGAAAATATTATCTCAAAAAACACCAAAAAAATCATAAAATCTTATCAAAAATCCCAAAAACATTTACAAAATCTTGATAGCTAAAATAAAAAAACATTCAAAAAATTGTAAATGAAAAATCCAAAACATACAGAAAACATCAAAATCTTAAAAAGGTTAAATATTGAAAATCCAAAAAGTAGTACCCCCTTGTCGAACTACGTCATCTCTGAGCAAGGCCATCATTGATATGCCCCTGAGACACCCTAGGTCAGTCCTTTAGAAGTTTGTCATAATAAAATTTTACATCTCTCATTTGTTCATATCTTCATCTTGTAAATGGGTCCAGTCAGTCAAACTACATAGTCTATGCATGTATAACGTAGGCAAGGCTTATCTTTGATCAACCCCCGAGATCCTTAGGCTAGGTCCTTAGGTTAGGTTCTTAGTTGTAAAGCTCTTGAAAATCCCAAAACATCCAGATAACTTAGAAAATCCCAAAACATTTGTAAAACTTTTGAAAAACCCAAAACATCCAAATATCTTAGAAAATATAAAAACATTTGAATATTGAAAATAAAAAAAACAATAGAAAACATTCAAAAGACCTAAAAAGCCTCAAATATCTCAAAAAACCCTAAACAACCTCAGAAAATCTAAAAAACATAGACATTTGCATAAACTTTCAAAAAGACCAAAAATAGCCTCAAAACATTTCCAAAAATACCAAAAACATTGAAATATTCTAGAAAATCCAAAACCACCCATCCCATCTTGCTTTCACCTACAATAAACCTTCACCCATAATAAATTGATTGTCACCTTCAACCTTTGGCGAAAAAAGTAGAAAACAAGCATAGTAAGTCATTAAGTGTGAACCTAAATGGCAAAATATAAAGTTTAAATCATAGGTAAATACGTCAATGAATTTTATATCAACGGCTCATCTTAGCATCATCATCCTAACATAAAACAACCTCTGATCAACATGTCCTAGGATCTATCATTCCTACATTGGGCATTAGTATCAGATATCACCTTAGCTAACTTAAACCAGGAAAGAGACATAGATAACATTGATTGTTTATCTTTAATCTTTTCTTATGATTTATCTTAATGACCCATTCTGAGGACCTCTCGATGATGTCTATCAAAATGATTTAGAGAGAAAGGAATGGGGCATCAATCATTATCTTTCATTTATTGTGTTTGTGGGTACTCTTGTAAAATAATCTTGGCGCATACTTGCTTAGTTGTGTGTAAGAAAGTTGTTTGGGGTATGTTGTTGACTATTGCGTATGCTTTGGTCTAATATATTCTAAATTTATAACTTGCATTCCAACAAGGTTTATGTATGTCAAGATGTGAACAAGAACTATCCTATCTGTTTGTCAAGTCGAATTCCATTACACTAGATACAACACCATCCTGGTTATCAATACCTTGATGCATCGTGTCTATGTGTTATATCAAACAATAAGGAACAACGAAAAATCCCAATCCCAAAGTGTGAGCAACTCATCATCCTACATTTCATCCTCATTTTTGCATTGTCTCATCACCGTCTCTAATAAAGTCTCGAGATGGATCAAGGACTTGTATATTTTTGAAGCAATCATCAAAATCAATGGTCATGCATTTTTTATTCTTCTATCTTCTCTCCATGCTAACCTGGTATCATGAAATTCAATAAAAACATCATCAATGCATCCACCCTGCATCTACAAACCATCAACATACATTTCATAATCATAGCATCCATCAACATAATCATTTCATATCACATCATACATTTTGCATTATCATTTGAGTTGTGATGAATAATATAGATTTGTTATTCTAAGCATCTTAAATCATTGCAAATCATAAGCATTTGCATCCATACATCCATATGCATACATGATCATCTCATAAAATTCATAGAAAATACACAAAAAGAAATGCATCCACATCATTTACATCACATGCCATTCATTCCATAACATATCATGAAAATATACTGAAAAAGAACTCAACATTGCATCCATATCATATCATGATCATCTCATATCATATAGACATAAGTAGAGTACATCCATACAAAATATAAGCATCTCATATCATATGAATCCATAAATAGGAAATAAGATGAACACATCATGAATTATCCGTATTCGTATCATATATATCAAAAAATGAATGTCATGGTACAAAATCTGGATCAATATATGTATAATGATCAAAAGTACAATATCCATGAGGCTATCAAAAAGGAGCCCATGAATGTATATCTGTGATAAAGAATCGGGCAAAAAAATCAAGAAGTGTCTATTCATCGAAGGCTAGCCCTGATGGCTACTACCCTCTCTAGCCTACCTCTAAGGCTAATCCTCTGCTCTTGGTCGTGCATCACTGTGCTGCAAAAAATCAGGTTGTCTGATTGTTTGTGGTACATATCGGTGGTAATGATTCCTATAATGTGTGGCCTCTGTAATGGCCTCTTTGTACAACCTCGCCGAAATTGTCCTGCCATGAGTGGCCACCATCATAGCCTCTATTTGTTGGCGTCGGGAAACCTCCTGGTCTCTCTCTGCGGTCACAGCCTATACCTATTGTAACACCTAATCTCTCTTTATTGTAATAGCAACCACCTGTTGTCATGTTTGGTCTCACTCAGTAGTAATACCCAAAATCTACTAGTGGGCTTGATCCCACTCACCAGTCAAACTCTGCAACTGTTGTTGCAATTGTTGTATCTGTACATCCCTAGCATCTGGTGGTGGAGTTGTTCCTGCTTGTTGCTATGGTCCCTACTATATAATTGGAGGTTTTTGTCCAATCAATAGAGCCCCTAGAACCTGACCATCCTAGCCATCTTGGCGACCCTATCCTTCGCCTCTAGCCCCCTTCCACTGGGTCTCCCTCGCAGAGGAGCACCCACTAGATCTATCAAATGTCATGGAGGTACAAAAAAAGCATCATATGTAGGCGTAGTCTATGCTACCACTTGACCCTAATCATAGGCCCACTGTTGAGCCGCTAACTATTTGAAGCTCTTGACTATCCTAGAAAAATGGCCCTGTAACCATCATCTGGTCTATCCTGGACCTCTCCAAATTGCCAAGCCACCCTGTCTGGTAAATATCACTCAATAATAGTGTGCTTGCGACCCTGCATATATCAAGTCTGCCCAGCAAAGTAAAACTACTGCATATCATCAAACCATGAGGTCATCTATAGCCATGAGTGCCAGTGGAAAATTGTCATATCATCAATGACCCATTGCCAATACAAGAGCCCAATATATCCAGTGTGCCTTAGTGTAATCATACCTCTATAACGCCAAATCATAGGATCATCTAGCTTGATGTCTACCATCTAAACAATAGGTTAGAGAACGTCGATATGCTCCCATACCCAAATGTGAAGCAAATTCACCCCTACACCAATAGATCTCACATCACAGTAAACAAAATTGTGCATGTTATGATATAGAGAGGCCAACATCACAGGTCCCCATGCAAAGAGTGTCCTCTTGTAGAGCATCTGATGCCATGCCAAGCCCCATCCCAGGTTGAACCCTCTAATGTGTCTATTAGGAGCAACCAAACCTGAAATAATGGCTGCAATGATCAATCTAAAAGTGGGTACGTGACCTCCGTACATCTCAAGGTTGATCTATGATGTCACCAAGGCAATGTCCTCAAACTCCATCACCTTGTGACAGGTGTCAAATCTAGAATCAACATCATAGATCACATGATTACCATGAATCAGCAAATGAAGAATCTGCCAAACATCCTCCAAGGTCACTGTTGCCTCACCTATTAGAAGGTGGAACGACGAAGTCTCACTTTTCCATCTCTCACACAGAGCAGTCATCATAGCAAGATGTGTCTAGATGATGGGTGCATACGCAACATACCAGAGGTTGATCTCTCCCAGGTGCTCCTAGAGAAACTCTGACAGATCGCTCAATCTCTCCAACATAGTGGGTCTGTGCTCACATGACATCAGTGGTGGAATGACCTCCTACATCCACGAAGCATACGACGTTAGGAAATCAAGGAAATTTGACTCAATTTGAAATTTATAGCTCAAAAATCATAATAGTGTCACTATCTACAATAGCATAGCTAGATTTAAATTTCAAATTGTGATGCCCAAAAGCATATAAAATTACAAATTGCAACATGCGTTGCCAAATTCACAAGCGTTTCTATTTAATTTTTGTCAAACCCCAACCTTAATTTCTAAATCGGCAGAAGTGTTACTATACAAGTATGTGTCACATTTTAAAATTAGAAACCCTAATTTTAAATTGTGACTAACGTTTCCATATACATATGCATCACTATAATTCATTTTTGCATCGTCTATTTCAATTTGGGCGTCACTATATAGCAACACACCAAATTTTAAATTTCAAAGCATAATAAATGCATCCAAAAGTCAAATTTCAAATCAAGTTTGCAGTTACATACCGGTGGTCTTGTGCCTGGAAGTTGTTGTTACTCTCAAACTCATTCGAAAATGTGCTTGGGAAGCTCTCGGTGTGCCATTTCATCAGAGGGTCGGAGCTCAAAATAGCAAGAATCTCTCAAGTGTGAATGCACAAATGAATTGAAAGTGACCCTTCTTGACTTATTTAAGCTAGAAAATTAGGGTGTTTTGCCCTAATTTCACCTTCAAGCTAGGGTTTATCATCATTTTCACCAATTTTTCCAAAAGGGACCCTATTTTGCATTGTTTTTGCATTTTTGGCATAATTCTTGCATCCTGGAGCCTTTTTGGACCCTTAGGGAAGCTTTTAACCTTTATTGATAAATCAACCCAAAATTCAAAAAAATTTCCTGATTTCTTGAGGGGCCAGGGAATCAGCTTTATCCTTCAACAATGGGGCATCTAAAAAATCAGAAAAAAAATTATTTATTTTTATTTAAGTACCAATTTTAATTTGGAGAGCATTATTCTTTGAATTGAAGTAGCAGGTACCTTGCTTCAAAGAGGGGCAAAATGTAGAACTGAAAAATGTCCTAAATGATATCATACACTCGAAACAAATTTACTAACATCATTTCCTCTTTAAACCCATCCTCTTTTCACTTAATTGATTGAATTAGCCTGGATAATTAATTAATTGCATCATTTTTGTCCATTAACCTAATTCATCAAAATCAGGTTAATTCATCCCCCTTTGCGCTAACATTTCATCCTGCTAAATTAAATACATCAAAACATTTAATTTAATTCCCTAAGTCATCTTATTTAATTAAATAACCCTAAGTTATTTAATTAAATATCATTTTCTCTCTCTCTCTCCCCCATTTATTAAATTATTTAATAAATATCACTTTATTCTTCTAATCCCCTAATTACATGATTAAACCTTCTTTAATTAGCAATTAAACTAATTCTCTTCTAAAAGGGAATATTCCCTTAGAATATTCCTTATCTCCTTTTTTGCACAATTAAAGTTTTCTTTCAAATTGCAAAATGTTTTTTTTCTCACCCAAATGAATATTCCAAAAAGAATATTCTTATTCCTCCATCATTTGAAAATGGGATATTTTCACTTGGCTTCTTAAGCAAGTTTTAACCTTCAGAAGAAGTTACCTTTGACCTGTGTGAGCAGGTCAAAAGTGTGTTTGTTTGAGGCAAGTGTGAGCCCTTGATTAAATCCCATCATGCATTCTCATATGTTGATGAGAATCCATGATCCATCCATGATCCGTGCCTCTCATCTCCTTCATCTTTGACTGTTGATTAATCTTTTCAATCTCAATCCTCCATTCCTCATTTGCTCTCTTATAAATAGGTCACTATTTGGAGACAAATGGATCAATCTTTCAATTGCAAACTTATGTTGTTGAACTCACTTGCATCCACACTCATATTTCACTCACTTTTAGTTTGTTTTAGTTAATTTTCATTGCATAATAGCTTAGAGCATCCATTAATGGCTTCCATGCATCCATCTTAGTTTGTATGAATTATGGTTTTCATCTTTTAACTTAAATTAGCTTAGCAATTGCATAATTAGTTTATTTTTTAGCATAAACTTAGCTTGCATCATGTTTAATTTAGCATAAACTAGGTTTTCACCCATTTATCACAATGGTTTCATCAATTCTCTTCCATAGAATTGACTGAAACAGACTCACTAATCATGGGATTGGGAAAGGGTCGTTGTTTCACATCAACACAACACCAATTCCAAAAAAAGATAAGTTTCAAATGGGTTAGAGTAGGAATTTAACTATTTTATAGTTTGTAACTTTTAGTTTGTATAAATGCTTAGTTTAATCTTTTCAATTTGAATAATATTGTTTGGTAGATGCAGGTTTATTTGGGTAAATTGTGCTTCGATTCATCATGGATCAAGCATAATTGACCCACACTAACAATCCTCATCTCACACAAGGAATACTGATTGATCATGTATGTGTAGAGAATGTGATCACTCAAGAGTTCTTGTTTGTGCATGAGCTTTATCAAGATTATTGTGAACAATCAAAAGCATGGTTGAAAACTCATGATGGTTTTGCTCACCCTACGATAGGTTTGATCACTCTTCCTCTTAAAGTTGGACCAAAACAATTAGATGTATCATTATTCATCATCCTGACGTTGGACCAATTATGTGTGAAGCTAGGCTACCCATGGCTATGCTCCATGAATGTCATCCTATCGATTATTCACAAGTGCATAAAGTTCTCATTTGAAAATGAGATATTTATAGTGCATCAAAGTGGGTTGAATCCTTTTTCCTCCCATGGAAACTTTTCATTAGATTTATTTTGGCCTCAACCTATGGAATTGTATAAGAGAAAATTTTCACTCCATGTGCAAATCCCCTTTTTCCCTTTGTCCACTTTAGAAAACCAAGTTTGCAGGCTTAATTCCACCTAATCCCACTGATTGCATCACACTTGGCACCTGTTTTGAGCGTCGGTGGAAGCGTTTCTATTGGGGATGCCTGCATGGCGCGTAGACATCTGTGTGGCATGTAGACATCCCTGACATATTCCCGCGTCTGGAGCCTACAAAGGCGTTACACTTCCCATTGGGGGTCAATTTGTAACACCCTCTTCGGACGACCGACTCAAATATGGTCGTTTCTCTTAATCTCCCCTTCAAATTCACTCCTTCAACAAGTATTTGGTCTCTTCCTCCATTTTCTAGCTTCACTCTAGCTCTCTCTGAGCCCTCTCTTAGCTCTTCAAACACTTTACACTTCACAGTAGCAACATCGAAACTCCACCACTTCAGTAGAGTAAGTGTGGAACAAACACCATTGCAGCAAAGGCTTGTGTTCCTCTGATTTTCTCCCCCATGTAGCCTTGAGTGTTGTTGGTGGAGGTGGTAAGATTTCACTCCTCTCCTCTATTACTTGGTTGAGTAGCATAACATTGTTTTGTAGTGCTTTAGTGCTCTTTACTTCATTTCTACTTCTCTATCTATCTGGATGTTTGTGGAGGTGGGAACACCAAAATGGGGTCTGACTGAGGCAGACCCCTATACAACCACCCAACAATTTCTCTCTTTCTCTTGTGTGTGGGTATTGAATACACACACAAGTTGGAAGCTTCATCACTTGCACAACATAAGTATTTCCTTTCTTCTCCTTATCCTCATCATTTATTCTTTACTTTACTTCAATTCTACCACTTTATCGTATTCTGTCAATTCTCAATAATCAGATTACTAGTTGTTGCTTAGGAATTTTCTGAGACATTCTTGTCCTTTGGTTCGTACGAGACACCAGCGTGCCTTTGGGATGACAGTGCACCGCGCTGACTTCCTTTAGCTGAGAGCTTGTCAGTTTGTCCAAAAAATCTCGGTGACTTACTCTTTCGAATTCTGAAACTTCTGCTTACGTTCCATTGAGGTAGTATAGGGCAGTTCGCCCCGTGAGGCTCTCTGAGTGAAGAGAACTCGTGAGTAGTGAATCCCCCTATATTACATTTTGGTGAACCCGACGTGAGTGTCAAATTTTAGGGACTGACGCAAGTTCTAACCTAAAATTCCACTCCGGAGACCTTCAAAAATGTGAGTTACTAGAACATAGAAAATACCAAAAAAATAGTAATGGATTTAATATCTTCTTTTATTAGCTCAGTATCTAGTTTTGTTCAAAATTTTAATGATATTCCATTTCATGCATGTGATGGTGACTTGGCTTTGCCTATGTCACTTGGTATCTTTGATCCTTCTCATAAAATTCCTTTGGCTTTGGAGGATATTTTGTCACAAGAAGATGAAATCATTGATACCTTTCTTAATGTTACACTACCTTTTCTTCATTCCAATGCACTCTCTTCTAGAGATGATGCATTTGTGTATGATGAATCTACCCCTCATTCCAATGCACAATCTTCTAGGGATGTTGCATTTGTTAATGATGAGTCCTATCTTTTCTCCAATGCACTCTCTTTTAGAGATGATGCATTCATGAATGAGGAATCTCTTATACCTTCTGATGCACTCTCTCCTAGAGACGTATTTTTGAATGATGAACTTCTTAACTATTCCAATGCACTCTCCTCTAGAGATGATGCATTATCGAATGATGAACCTCCTTCCACATTTGATTCTTCTTGGATCGGTGTTGAGAATGTTTCTTCAAATAATTATTCCACATTTGATCTTGTTTGGATTGATGTTGAGAATATGTATTCAAATAATCATTCTACTAGCTGTGATGATTTTGTAAATGTATTATACATCTTTTATGCCCCTCAAAGGCCTAAGAGACTGATTATTTACACGACTCCAGCTAGTCCTTCTCTTAAGAGAATTTTTTCTATTGATGGTGTTCCATTTGATGATCTTTCTATGACTCCCTCTTATAGAGCGATAGCCCATACTTATGAGAATAGAACAAATAAACATCCAAGTCTTCCTTTAGCACCTAAACCTACGACTAAAGCACCTAGTAATTGCGATCTTGTCAAGCAACCTCAGGTTACTTCAGATAAGATATCACTATGTGACTTGCTTCAGTCTACTCTAGTTTATCAAGGTATGCTTCAGGAAGCCTTGCAAAAGATCCTCTTACCTTCTTCTAGGCCGATGGATGCTAATGCGTTGATGGCGTATATTTGTGCAGATCAGTCGAATATCACGTTCTATCCACAAGAGCTCCTGCCTTTAGAAGTACAGAAGCAAGCAGATCCTCTAATGATTATAGTTAATATTAATAAGATTAGCATTAGACATACTCTCGTTGACGCCGGTTTGACACTCAATGTATGTAGCATCGATCTATTTCCTAAGATTAATGTTGACCCATCTTCTATTAACACTTCTTTTGTCATCCTTCATGGGTTCAATAATGTTGGTCAACAATCCATAGGCACGATAGTCTTGCCTTTGAGGTTGGGACCTGTTACCATACCTACCCTTGTATATGTCATGGCAGAAAAGTTACCGTGTAACCTTCTTCTTGGTAGACCATGGATTCACGCTATGGGTGTAGTCCCATCTACCTTGCATAAATCAATTAAGTTCATTACTAATAATAAAGTACTCACAATCAAGGTTGACCCTAATGCTATGCACTTATGTGAGATGGCAGCTGCTAGTTAGGTTTCAATTATGCCTACTCTTATCCCTTCAGTATCTTCTAATGTGTCGATGTTTACTCTGGCAGTACCTACTACAAAGGGTACTCTCGAGATAAATGTCCCTAAGGAAGATCCTTTTGAAGCAAGGAGTCTTAAGTGTGCTCCTTCCACCTCTCCTCAAAGGAATGCATGTCTTGGTGATGATTGGGGTCCCTTAGACTTTACAAATTCCTTCATTCAAGAATATAAAGTCAACTCGATCTGCTTAGACCTTTTGATGATGTCATCCATGCCCGCTATCGAAGATGCTTACTCTTTGTATCACGGGGTAAGGTGAATGCAAATTGTAATGTTCTTGGTGTTGATCCTTCTTCTAAGGAAGATGATCACACTTATGTTAAGGAAGTTGATGTTGATACTCCTAACAAGGAGGATGATGGAAATCTCATAGAGTATAATCCCCATTGTCGGAATAATACTCTCCATATAGATCCTCCTTTTTCTTCCATCTTTGTATCTTCTTCTTGTGACCAGTCAAGCTTTTATCCACAAGAGAAAGGGTTGCTTCCTACTCCTCATCCTTTATCTAAGCAAGAGTGCATTTTTTTGCGGCTTCTTAAAACCCCCTTGATCACCCTTCCTTCTCCTACACATAAAAAATCTCATAAGCATTATTCTTTCTGTGCATACCATCAAGTGCCTATCCATTCCACTAGTGAATGTAAGGCCTTGAAAGATAAAATACATCTCTATGATTTAGGTGCCATCAACTCCCGTTTGATTAATGTGCCTACCTTTCCTTTGCTTGATAAGTGATATTGAGGTTTACCTCTATCCTGCATGCTCAAAGTGTCTTGCATGGTTCTCCTCTCTTATATGTTGGGGGCAGTGATGACTTATTTCGGAGATGTGTGTCCTTCTTAAGGACCCCTCTCTTTGTTATGTCTTTCAAATGAAGCGTCCCTTGAGTGGACCCCTTTTCTCTTTTGAACGGTTCCTGAGGGACCTCTTTGAAAGCTTTTATTTCAAACAAATTAAATGGCATCTAGCTTGGGGGAAGCCTAACTAGACCTCTCTTTTCAAATAGTGCGTCCCTTGAGAGGACCCCTCTTTTTTCACGTCGGGTTCCCGAGGGAGCCCCTTTGAAAATATTTATCTCAAATGGATTCTTTCATGTCTAGCTTGCAGGCAGCCTGACTAGACCTCACTTTTCAAATAGTGTGTCCCTTGAGTGAACCCCTCTCCTTTTTGAAGGGTTCCTGAGAGACCCCTTTGAAAGTTTTACAGTCTGTGTGACCGGCTTCCTTTTGACATGCTCTATTTGCAAGTAGATGTGTCACCAATTTAGACACTCTCTATATGTGGGTAGACATTTTTCCACTTTAGACGCGCTCTATTTGTGGGTAGGCGTGTCGCCGCTTTAGACACACTCTATTTGTGGGTAGACGTGTCGCCGCTTCCTGACTCTGTGGAGTCCACTTTTCTAGGTTTTCCCCCATGTGAGAGATCTTGGGGGATACCTCTCTACAGGACTGAGAACCTATAGAGATCCTTTACATTGGGTGATATGGGTTTTCCTCCTTGAGTGGGGATGGCTTTTGTCACCTCTTTTGTGGTACAGGTTCTACTCCTGAGCGAGTTTTTCTTTCACCACGTGATTTTTGGTGATACTATTTTTCCTCCTTGAGCGGTTGAGCGGGGATTGATTTTATCACCTCTTTTGTGGTACGAGTTCTACTCTTGAGCGGGTTTTTCTTTCACCACGCACTTTGTTCATCTCTCTCTTCTCTCTTGTATATACTAGATCAAAGATCTTCATTTTCTTCATCCTGAGTATATACTCCTTCTTTCTTCATCTTAAAACTCTTTTATGTATTGTTTAGGGATGACACATAGTACTGAGACAACCTTTTACATAGAGGTCTCTTTGCTTTGCCGACTCGAATCCTTTAGCTTTTATGCTCTAACATTGCTATATGTTGCAGGTTCTTGTCTAATGTATCATCTACTTCCTCGATGGTTCAGGTATACATTTCTAACCTTAATATTTCTTGATCTACTTTACCAAGCACTCATCAGTATTCATGCTCACTAAAGTGGGGGAAAATTTTATAAGAGCGAATTTGCACCCCATATGCAAATCCCCTTTTTGCCTTTGTCCACTTTAGAAAACCAATTTCAGAGGCTTAATTCCACCTAAGCTCGCTACTTGCATCACACTTGGCACCTGTTTTGAACATTGGTGGAAGCATTTCTATTGAGTATGCCTACGTGACGCACAAACGTCTGTGTGGCACACTCACGTCCCTAACAGATTCATGCATCTGGAGCCTACAGAGGCATTACACTTCCCATTGGGGGTCAATTTGTAATGCCCTCTTTGAATGATCAACCTGAATATGGTTGTTTCTCTTCATCTCCCCTTCAAATTCACTCCTTCAACAAGCATTTGGTCTCTTCCTCCATTTTCTAGCTTCACTCTAGCTCTCTCTAAGCCCTCTCTTAACTCTTCAAACACTTTACAATTCACAGCAGCAACATCGACATTCCACCACTTCAATAGAGAAAGTGTGGAACAAACACCATTGCAACAAAGGCTTGAGCTCCTCTCATTTTCTCCCCCATGCAACCTTGAGCACTCTTGGTGGAGGTGGTAAGATTTCACTCCTCTCCTCTATCACTTGGTTGGGTAGAATAACACTGTTTTGTAGCGCTTTAGTGCTCTTTACTTCATTTCTACTTCTCTATCTATCTGGCTATCCATGGAGGTGGGAACACCAAAATGAGGTCTAACTGAGGCAGGCCCCTATACAACCACCTAACAATTTATCTCTTCCTCTTATGTGCAAGTATTGAAGACACTCACGAGCTGGAAGCTTCATCACTCGCACGGTCGTAAGTATTTCCTTTCTTCTCCTTATCCTCATTATTTATTCTTTACTTTACTTCAATTCTACCACTTTATCGCATTTTGTCAATTCTCAGTAATCGAATTGCTAGTTGTTGCTTAGACATTTTCTGATACATTCTCGTTCTCTGGTTCGTATGAGACACCAGTGCATCACATTGGCATCCATTTTCTACACTGATGTCCTTTGGCCGAGAGCTTTTTAGTTTTTCCAGAAAATATCAGAGACCTGCTCTTTTGGATTCTAAAACTTTCGCTTACGTTCCATTGAGGTAGTATAGGGCAATTCACCCCGTGAGACTCTCTAGTGAAGAGAAATCATGAGTAGTGAATCCCCCTATATTACAAGAACCTATTAAACCTTGTGAGGACTTCTTTTTCAAGTCATACCAAAAATTTAAGGCAAAGTGCATAACAGAGTTATCTCTTATCAATATACATGAAAATGACAAGACCATGGTTGTTCTTTCTCCTCCACTAGTTAGGGTTGAACTTGTGCCCAAAACAAAGACCCTTCCAAGTAACCAAGGTAATTATTCCACTGTGGAAAGTTTTCATTAGATTTATTTTAGCCTCAACCTATGGAAACTATTAAACCTTGTGAGGACTTCTTTTTCAAGTCATACCAAAAATTTAAGGCAAAGTGCATAACAGAGTTATCTCTTACCAATATACATGAAAATGACAAGACCATGGTTGTTCTTTCTCCTCCACTAGTTATGGATGAACTTGTGCCCAAAACAAAGACCCTTCCAAGTAACCAAGGTAAATATGCCATGGTTCCTCCATCCATATCATATAAAATACCAAGAGACAATAAAATGATTCCTTTGTGCCTCCAAAGATAAAATAAGTATATAGACCTAAAGAGACAGTGGTTTCCCAACCCTTGGTGGTTCCTTCAATTCCTCCCTTAAGGGAAGAAAAGAGATCAATGGTTGATAAACCCGCTCCTACCCTGTCACAACTTGAAAATAATGCAAGAAGAAATTGAAATGCTAAAAAGTGTAGGCATATACATTACACTATTGCTCAGAAAATGGAAGAAAAGAATAAAACAACACATGATAATCCAACACCTATGGAAACAACTCAAAAAGAATTACAACTTTCACCAAAGTAAGAGATCGAACTAAAACAAGAGGTAAACCAATAAAATATAATTGCTATTGTCATAAAGCCTCCTATTGTGACTAACTTGGATGATGAAAATGAAATTGCTAAAATTGATGAAAAGGTGCATAATGAGCTTAATGTTTTATTTTCAAAGAAAACGAATTTAAATGGGGGAAACCATGATGATCCTCTTGATGAGAGTGACCCACTACGTGTTGAGCCTTGAAAGGCTCCTAGTATGGCACTTGTTGTAGTCCCTTTAGCTAGTTGTCTGCCTTCCCTATATGATGAGCAAGATTGGGATGTGGACGACCTGCTTTAGGTCAACTCACTTGTGTGGTACTTTCCTTTGTGTTTTCTCTATTTATTCTTTATGTTTGCTTGCACGTGATGTGATCTCTTGTGTTGTGTTGCTTGTTGTTTCTTTTTGTTTGTGATTGTTCTTTGGAATATGACCCTTGTTGCTTTGCTAGCACAAGGATACAAAGGAAATGAACTTGTTGTGACATTCCTCTATTTGTATCTCCATTCTTCTATATGTCGTAAACTTTGTCTTTTACATTTGTCTTGTGTTTTCATTTTGGAGACAATGCAAGGCATTGGGACATTTAGGTCTCTTCCATGTTGACCCAAAATTCATTTGTCTTCTCTTTGTGTCATTCCTCCATTGTGTTCATTGTTTCATGAGTATTTGGGAAATGATTTCAATTTTGAGCTCTATTATATCATTGTAGCAAAGACGTATACCGACCCCATATTTGTGGATCCCTTGTGTTCATATTCTATGTTCTTTTTTGTATTACATTTTGGGGGCAACCCCCTCTCATGATGTAGCTTTATTTGGAAACATATCATTGGCATAGGGCTTTCCAAATAAGCTCTCATGACCTTTTATCGCATGACACTTATCATTTTTCTACCTTAAAGTAATTTCTTACAACATGGTGTTTTGCAATTTCTTTAAGATGGGGGCATACATTGGCATTATGTTGCTTTGCTTTGCTCACAAGTGTTGGACTTAGTGGTGTGTTGATGTTGAAATTTTTTGCTTCACTTTGTTTATAGCCATTGAACTTAGTGTTGTGTTGGTAAGCATTTTGATCATTTTGTAGCACCTTATTAGAGTTATCAAGGAGTATAACTCTTAGCATGTTTGTCATGGGTACACACCTAGTGAAAATTTGTCCTCACTAGACCTAGTGTGGTTCTCATTTTGCTACCTTGCCCTAGGGACTCACCTAGTGAATATTGAACTTCACTAGCCCATGTGGCCTTCCTGCTTGTGATTCACCTAGCAAATATCATAATTTTCTATGGTGTGAGTCATGAATGCCTTTGGTGTAGATCCTAGCATAACAAAACTTGCTAGTCCATACCCTCCTTTTGTATTTCATTTTGATATTGTATGTTTATGTATGTGGTCTTGTTGCATTTCATACATATGTGTTCTTTTTTGCTTATGTTGGTTTTCCATGGGATATTGGATCCTAAGGGCTCGATCACCTCCCTAGATCCTTAGTCATCCTATCTCTTCAACATTTTGACAATTGGACCCCTCTTGACATAGATTTTCTACTTTAGTGTGAATTTGAGCATAAGTTCATACTCACTAAAGTAGGGACTAAATGTAGCATCATAAATTGTCACCCTTGACAATTTCACACTATGTTTTGTCACCCCCTAAATTACTAAACCTAATTGGGTCCCTAATTTCCTAAATTATGCATTCTATAGCCCATTTGTACCACTTTCCAAGAAATTGCAAGCATTGAACAAATGCTTCCAACTATCATTCTACTCTTAGGGTGATCCCACAATACTGGTTTACAATTCCCTTCACGAAGGAAAATTGAAAAACTACTCCCAAACAAAAAAAATCAAGTTTTTAGGGGTTCACTCGAAGGGGGTGTTTGAGCGAACCCCAAAAAGGGGTTCACTTGAACACCCCCTTCAAGAAAACCCCTTTTTGAAGTAGGTTCACTCGAACCCCTTTTGGTGGGTTTTTTTTTATGAAATCAAGGGAAAATGGAAAAAGGGGGTTCGGAACCCCTTCTATTGAACCCCCTTCACTCGAAGGGGGTTCACTTGAACCCCCCTTTTTTGCCCTTCTCCCCCTCTAGTAATTTTCTACAAAATTTTGTCTTTTTGGGCTTGGTTTGAAGATGAAAATGGAATCAACTTCATAGACCCAACTGGATGATGGTAGTCCTCAAAACAAGCTATCCATCAAATATAATTTTAATATATTTTGATTTTACTATGTATTTTTTTTAATTTAATTAAACATAGGTTTTTCACCGAAAATCAAGCTCTTTGTTCTACACATGTGGGAAAATAGTATATTATCAAAAAAAAATTATGAAAAATATGTTCATGCTAGGTATTAATGTCCTTGATCCAGCAAAAAAAATTGAATTTCAATACATACAAAAAAAGTTATGTTGTATACGGTCCGTCTATGTCTAAATTGTAATTGGTTTGACTTCAAAACTTAATTAAGAAAAAATATTCAATAAAACACTATGAAACCAAATGAATGTGCTAGATCTCATAGTTACAAAGTTAAATTCAAAAAAAAAAAAAATTATCCTTCATAAAAAAAATTTATGTTGTTTACGGTGAACATCACTCTTTAAAAATGGTGTTTACTATTAAAAACTAGTTTTCAAAGCAGATAGAAAAAGAAATGCAATTTGATTAATATATATATATATATATATTTAGAATCTATAGACAAAATGTCACAAATCACTAGTTTGCATCATCTTCAAATTCCTCATGGTTTAGCAGCTATAGGTGCCCAAAAGTGAAGATTTAGTTTTAAAAATTTAGTTCAATGTCTAGTTTGCCAAAAAGTGTAAACCAGTATTGTGGGATCACCCTCGACACTGTAGTGACCCAAGGTCCAGATCATTCGATTTTCTAATTATTCCTTATTGAATTGACACAAATTGTCATCCAATATTATTAATGCTATTTGTATTTCCAAATTATAATGAAATAAATTATGAATAATAAAAGTTTGATTCAAATAGAAATTTGAATATAAAATATAGTAGCTATTTCTCATTTACACTTTAAATCATGCTCTTCATTGTGCAAGAGGTTCAATCTTCTTTATATTGTCATTTTTGAAATTATCTCTTTATACATGCAAATTTAGAATAGATGTTATCTCTGATTTTTGCTAATTGCCCATGCATCCTTTATGAGTTGATCATTGGCTCTCAAAGAGCACTTCTCATATGTTGTTAAGAAGCATCTATAACTGCATTAAACTACTTGATGATTCATTTTGGTTTCATTTCTAGTGTTCATTTATACCTTGTCAAAGGTTATTTCTTTTGCAAATGATGTGTCTTATTCCTTTTTATGGATGCGTATTTTTATAATGTCATCGCTGCCTTTGACATATTTTATTTATGATTTATAACTTAATCGATGGGTAGCCTTAACAATAATCTATGGTTAACAAATTGAAGACTTTTATCATATCTTCAATTGTTGTCTTCATAACCTTAATCTCCAATTATAATTGTGGCATCTTAATAAAATATATCATTGTATTAATGTTTTGGTAGTCCTCCAACACATATCATGGCCTTTCCTAATTATGAATGACTTCATTGAAGAGGTCAATTATTATCTGCTTGAAATAACCATAAGACACCTATCATGGTAGATGATTGTCAATAGATAGAGATAGCTCGGAGCAATTTGTCGACCAACCTCCATGTCAGTCATAAATGGTGCGATTCAATAAATAATATTTTGTCTCTTGTATTGGTGGAAGATAAGAAAAATATGACTTCGCCTAAATATGAATATTGAAACATCATTGAACATAGGATTATATCCTTTTATTTGTCTATATCGACCAGTATTAATTGGTCTCCATGTCATCCTACAATCACAAAGCCTTCATCCCTCCTACAATCACAAACAAAGAAGTGACAACTTGAATGATATTGGCTAGCCATAATATGTCATCGATCACCTTTACATAGAAGTAATTGCCGCAAATGGATAGATAAATCAATTTAATGCCCAACAATATGAGATATTCGCCAGTCGCTAATATTAATATGAGACATCCATTTAATATTCGTCTTTCAAGGTTTATCCGAATGTTATAATGGAATGAATCGACTCATTATGCTATAGAAGAAATAACATTCATCTTCCTTTGACATGGCCATTGACATTAATATCTTTCACTTCAACATGTCTACAATTCTCAGTGAGTATATTCTTATGTGGTAATGTTCAAGTCTATGTAACTTTGAATGCTTTAAAATATCTCTTTTTTCGAGCAATTTGCTCTTTGCATTCACTAGTGTCATTGTATGTAACATCTATCTTTTCTTAAACTTATCATATTATAAGCATTATTTCTTCAGGTTGCAACTATTCGTTAAAATGGAACATTACAAGTCCTCCCACCCTAAAATTGTTTGTCCTTAAGCAACACGATTCATCACTTTTCCTTTATTACAAACATCTATTGGTATGTAGCGACTGATCATGCTATACTGTATAGCCCATAGTATACTGTACACCCCAACACGTATCTTTGTCGGGGCCCCAGCGGGGGTTCGGGGGTGGCAACCCCCGAGAAAAATTTTCCTCCTACTTTTTCGTGTCATCACCGAAAAAGGGAAAAATCAACAAAAAAGGAAAAATCTGATTTTGTAGAACCAAAAATCTGGAAGCTTCTAAGCTTGTTAAAAGGGGTTCAGATGGGTATTACAGTATGATGAAAAACACGATTATTCACAAGATTGTAATAAGTTTTGCACTGGATAATAAAAGTATTGGATGGCTGCGGTTTGGTGGATGTAGCCCAGATTGGGTGAACCACATTAAATTCTCTGTGTTATGATTTATTCTTGTGTTTTAGTTTCTTTGTTTATTAATTAAATTTGCATTTAATTGTTAGATATCTGCCATCTCTAACCCTAACAAGTGGTATTAGAGCGGGTTGTGTTTCGATTATTGTCTGTAGGAAGGTCTCACGGCTGAGTGGGAGCAATGGCAGACGAGGGTAAGAAGGTTGAGAAGTTTAATGGGTAGAACTATCAGTTATGGAAGATGCAGATGGAGGACTCTCTCTATCATAAGGATTTATGGCAGCCATTGGAAGGGAAAACAAAGAAACCTGCAGCAATGTCTAATGAGGATTGGGAGATCTTGGATAGGAAGGCTCTTGGCAATATTCATTTATGCCTGGCACAAATGATGGCATTCAATATTACAAAAGCAAAGACAACTCAAGAGTTGATGGAAACCCTGGCGAAGTTATATGAAAAGCCTTCCGCTTCGAATAAGGTATTTCTTATGAAGCGTTTATTTAATATAAAAATGGTAGAAGGTGGGTCAATTACTGATCATTTAAATGAGTTTAATAGGGTCACCAGTCAATTAACTTCTGTAAAAGTAAACTTTGATGAAGAAGTTAGGGCTCTTTTGATTCTGTGTTCTTTGCCTGAAAGCTGGAATAGCTTGGTAATGGCTATTAGTAATTATGTTTCTAGTTCGAATACATTGAAATTTGATGATGTTGTTGGTGTTATTTTGAGTGAGGAAATCTGTAGGAAAAACTCAGGTGGAACATCCACATCAGGCAGTGTTTTAAATGCAGAAAGCAGGGGCAGAACAAAGGAGAGAGGAAACAATTTTGAAAATTGTGGGAAGTCACGAGGAAAATCAAAGGACAGAAGGTCCCAATCTAGAGACAAGAAGGATTGATGGTACTGTGGTAAGCCGGGTCATTTGAAGAAAGATTGCTAGTCTCAGAAAAATAAAGAAGGAGAAAAAAAGGAAGGAAGTAAAGAAGCAAATGTGGTAAGTAATAAATCTGATGAGGATGCTTTGATTATTTCCCTTGATAATGCTGATGATTATTGGGTGTTAGATTCAGGGGCTTCATTTCATGCTACCCCCCATAGAAGTTATTTTCTTGATTATGTCCAAGGGGATTTTGGGCTAGTTTATTTAAGAGATAACGAACCCTGTCAGATTGTTGGAAAGGGAAGAATCAAGATTAAGTTGCGGAATGGGAATCATTGGCTACTACGTGAGGTAAGGCATGTTCCAAAGTTAAGCAGAAATTTAATTTCAGCAGGGCAACTAGATGATGAAGGTTGTGTTGTTACATTTAGTGATAAAATTGGAAGGTCACAAAGGGTGCCTTAGTGGTAGCAAAAGGTGTGAAAGTAGGCACCTTATATCTTTGTACAGGTCATATTGTTCCTTCTACTTTAATTGTTACAGAAAAAGATCAATGTTCACGGTTGCTGCATTCAGCAGGTAGAAGATCATACAGTTGTTGTGGACTCTGAATCAACCGTGGCATAATAGACTTGGGCATATGAGTGCAAAAGGTATGAAATTACTTCATTCAAATAATGTTTTACCAGGTCTAAAATGTGTTAATATGGATTTCGTGAAAGTTGTGTGTATGGAAAACAAAAAGAGTAAGTTTTCTCAAGATGGGAAGCAAAAGAAATATGAGAAATTGGAGTTTGTGCATACGGATGTATGGGGACCAGCTCAGGTATCTTCTCTTGGTGGCTCTCTGTATTATGTTACATTCATTGATGATGCAACTAGGAAGGTATGGATTTATTTCCTTAGGCAGAAATCTGATGTTTTTGAAACTTTTAAAAAATGGAGAAGCTTGGTTGAGAATGAGATGGTAAAAAGCTAAAATGTCTCAGATCTGATAATGGTGGTGAGTATTATAGCAAAGAGTTTGAAGATTATTGTTCCTCTAATGGAATTCATAGACAAAAAATAGTTTCAAGGACTCCACAGGAAAATGGAGTGGTTGAGCGCATGAATAGAACAATAATGGAGCGTGCACGAACTATGAGATTGCATGTTGGGCTACCTTTAAAAATGTGGGCAGAGACTGTAAACACTAATATTTATTTAATTAATAGAGGTCCCTCTAATCCTTTGGGTTGTGGTATTCTAGAGGAAGCATGGAAAGGTAAGAAGGTGAGTTATTCTTTTCTCAAAACCTTCGGTTGTGAAGCATTTGCACATGTAGATTCTGAAAATAGAACCAAGCTTGATGCAAAATCAAAGAAATGTGTATTTGTTGGATATGGCATTGATGAATTTGGTTATAGGCTTTGGGATTTTGAAAATCAGAAAATTGTGAGAAGTAGGGATGTCATATTCAATGAGAAAGTGTTGTACAAAGATTTGTTGTTGCGGCATGAGAAGAAAGAAAATGATTATGCAGTGTTGGATGATATTCCAAACAATGATGTTTCAGTGGTTCCTCATGCTGACAACAACAATAAATACCACAAACTCTGTTAGACGATCTTCAAGAATAAGTAGACCTCCAGAAAGATTCTCTCCCTCTTTGTATACTATTTTGTTAACTGATGCTGGTGAACCAAAATATAATGATGAAGCTATGCAGGTGGATACCAAGGTTCAGTGGGAGCATGGAATGGAAGAAGAAATGGACTCCTTGCTGAAAAACCAGACTTATGAATTATGCAAGTTGCCTGCAGGTAAAAAGGCTTTACCAAACAAATGGGTTTATAGGTTGAAAGAGGAGGATGGAGGTAAGAAAAGATTTAAAGCCTGATTAGTTGTAAAGGGATTTGCATAGAAAAAGGGTATTGATTTTGATGAGATTTTTTCTCTAGTTGTTAAAATGACTTCTATTCGTATTGTTTTAAGTATTGTGGCTGCTAAAGATTTGCATTTAGAACAGCTTGATGTTAAAACAACCTTTCTCCATTGTGATTTGGAAGAGGAAATATATATGGACTAGCCACAAGGATTTGAGGTCAAAGGTAAGGAGAAACTAGTGTGCAGATTGAAGAAAATTTTATATGCAAGCTCGACAATGGTACTTGAAATTTGATAGTTTTATGGTCGAAAGGCTACGCTTGGTGTAATTCTAACCATTGTGTTTATTTTAAGAGGTTGGATAATGACAACTACATTATTTTATGTTTATATGTTGATGACATGCTTGTAGCAGGGTCTAACATGGATCACATAAGTGAGCTAAAACAATAGTTAGCAAAATATTTTGCTATGAAGGATTTGGGGGCAGCAAAGACAAATCTTTGGTATGAAAATTTGTAGAGATAGAAAAACAGACAATTGTTTTTATCTCAGCTAATTATGTTGAAAAGGTGTTGCAGAGATTTCATATGGAGAATGCAAAATTTGTCAGCACACCTTTGCCTAGTCATGTTAAATTGACTAAGGATATGTGTCCAAAGACACAAGAGGAGGAGGAAAAATGTCCAAGGTACCATATGCTTCAGCTGTAGGTAGTTTAATGTATGCCATGGTATGCACGAACCGATATTGCACATGCGAGGAGTTGTCAGCAGGTATTTGAGTCATCCCAGAGTTGAGCATTGGAATGCAGTAAAATGGATTCTCAGGTACTTGAGAGGTACATCCAATAAATGTTTATGTTTTGGGGCTCTAATACTGATTTAAAAGGCTATGTTGACTCAGATTTGGCAAGGGATATAGATACCAGGCGAAGTACCACAGGTTATGTTTTTATAGTTGGTGGGACAGCAGTGAATTGGATTTCTCGCAAAAAGTGGTTGCTTTATCCACCACAGAGGTAGAGTATGTTGCTGCAACAAAGGCGGCAAAGAGATGATATGGCTGCAACTTTTCATGGATGAGTTGGGAAAACAACAGGCTGGAAATTTCTTGTTTACAAAGCAACTAGAGTGCTATACATCTTGCAAAAAATTATGCCTTGCATTCTAAAACAAAACACATACAGTTGAGATATCATTTCATTTGGTCGGTGTTGGAGGATGGACAGGTCAAGCTAGACAAGATACATACAGATGTCAATCCAAATGGATATGTTTACAAAGGCACTGACAAGGGAGAAGTTGAGCTCCTCTTCAACTTCAGTTGGCCTTCAAGGCTGACTTTAAGTATAACAGAGCAACAGGGTCCAAGGTACTTATTTCCAGTGGGAGCTGTAATTGCAGCAATGTCGTCCAGGATCAGTCTCCAAGTGGGAGATTGCGGCGTGGAGCCTGATCAATCTCCAAGTGGGAGATTGTTGGTATGTGGCGACTGATCATGCTATACTATATAGCCCATGGTATACTGTACACCCCGGCACGTATCCTTGCCAAGGCCCCGGGCGGGGATTCGGGGGTAGCAGCACCCGAAAAGCGAGGGTTCGAGGGCGGCAGCCCCCAAGAAAAATTTTCCTCCTACTTTTTCGCGTCATCATCGAAAAAGGGAAAAATCAACGAAAAAGGAAAAATCTGATTTTGTAGAACCAAAAATCTAGAAGCTTCTAAGCTTGTTAAAAGGGGTTCGGATGGGTATTACAGTATGATGAAAAAAGCGATTATTCGCAAGATTGTAATAAGTTTTGCACTAGATAATAAAAGTATTGGATGGCTGTGGTTTGGTGGATGTAGCCCAGATTGGGTGAACCACATTAAATTCTCTGTGTTATGATTTATTCTATGTGTTTTAGTTTCTCTGTTTATTAATTAAATCTGCATTTAATTGTTAGATATCTGCATCTCTAACCCTAACAACATCTTCATCACTCTCTCCTTGATATCAATTTATTAAGCAAGTGGATTCTTCTCTTCAAATTTGTGATACTCTTCATTTATTGAGTAATCTTCTCCATGAGCTGAAAGATAATGCCATACTTAAATCTTCTTGAAATTGTGTTTCTCCTTATGAGCTAGGAGACATTTCTTGTGTATGTAACGAAGTTTACAGTACTAACATAGCTATATCCTTCTTATTGTCTTGTTCTTGTTTCCTTCTCCAAAATTTTATAGACTTTCTCTCTTTTAGTTTTTCCATGGTGTTCTTCTTCATGCCTTGTCTAGGTGGTTTCACAAAACCACATCTACAAAATTGCGCTATATGTCCATAGTTATTACACTTGTGACATACAACACTATAATCTACTAAAGGAACAAAGTTCCTTCTTGGGAATCCATAAGATCTTCTATTTTTATTCCATCTATTATTGTATCTCATTTTTGTTTTACACTCTCTTTATGTCCAAAATCATTGCATGAGTAGCAATAGCTATTAAAGGTACTCTTGAACTTGTATGTATGCACTTACCTCTAAGGAAAGGATTTCTTGAAATTCTCCTTGTCAACTTTAGGAGGTATCTTTTTCTGCTTGTTACCTTCATTCTTACTAGAGCTTTTGAAAGCTTCTTTAAAGCTTTTAGACTTCTTAGGAGTCTCTTTGGTGTCATCTTTGAATGTTGGAGTTTCTTTATAGCCAAGTCCTGCTTTATTGGACGATGACCTTTGTCCATTAATGATGTCATCTAGGATTTTAGTCCTCTTTTCAAATTTGAGACTTGT
The DNA here is from genome assembly GCA_007258455.2 of Sequoia sempervirens. Taxonomy (NCBI): domain Eukaryota; kingdom Viridiplantae; phylum Streptophyta; class Pinopsida; order Cupressales; family Cupressaceae; genus Sequoia; species Sequoia sempervirens. The sequence continues at coordinate 11,272,588 of VDFB02058242.1, forward strand.
ATTCAACTTGTTGGTTGTCTTCTCCAATTCTTTCCTCATGGAAACAATTTCACATTCCAACTTTTCATAACTCTCCTCCTTTGCTTCCAATTGGATTTTTACCTCCTCTTGAATTCTTTTCTCTTCTTTTATTTGAATTTTTAAATTAATGATTGTTAACTCTACTTCCTTTATTTGATCCTTCAAATCACTGATCACCTTCTCAAAATCTTCTTGTACTTAGGCCTTCGATCTACACTCCTCTTGAAACTTATTGTTTAGATCAATAATTGTCTTCTCGCATTCTTCAAGGCCTTGTATTAACAACATAATAGATTTATTTGACTCATGGAGTTGTAGTGCAAGATCTCGGCCGTTCTTTCTAAGTTCTTCAATCTCATCCTTAGAGCGATAAAAGTCTTCCTCAAAACATTCTTTATTATTTTTACTCACAAGAGGGTATTATCTTTTGAGGAATTCATGAAAATCATCTAAGGGTTTTCCATTGATCACTTTATTACTTGCTCTGCCATCAATATCACAATTGGTATTTGTTTTTCCCTTATTTCCTCCCTTTCTTGGTTTGGTATCTAACATTTCAAATAAACGTTCTTGCATCACTTTAAGTGCATCCTGGACATTTTCAATGGATTGTAATTCAATGTTGTGCTTGTTACTCACTTCATAGTGTGACTTCACAAATGGTTTGATATCTTCTTTTGTCATGCGTAATCAAGTTTTTGACGTTTTACCCAAAGGCTAACAAGTTCGCTTGTTCTAATACCACTATAGTGACCCAAGGTCCAGATTATTCAATTTTTCGATTATACATGAAAATTTAGAATAGATGTTATCTTTGATTTCTGCTAATTGCCCAAGCATCCTTTATGAGTTGATCATTGGCTCTCAAAGAGCACTTTTGATCTAGTATTAAGAAGTATCTGTAACTGCATTAAACTACTCAATGATTCCTTTTGGTTCCATTTCTAGTGTTCATTTATACCTTGTCAAAGGTTATGTCTTTTGCAAATGATGTGTTTTCTTCCTTTTTATGAATGTGTCTTTTTATAATGTCATCGTTGCCTTTGACATATTTTATTTTTGATTTATAACTTAATCAATGGGTATCCTTAACAATAATCTATGGTTAATGAATGAAGACTTTTATCATATCTTCAATAGTAATTGTGGTATCTTAATAAAATATATCGCTATATTAATGTTTTGACAGTCCTCCAACGCATATCACGACCTTTCTTGGTTATGAACGACTTCATCGAAGAGGTTGATTATTATCTACTTGAAATCACCATAAGACGTCTATCACGGCAGATGATTGTCAATAGATAGAGATGGCTCAGAGTAATGTGTCGACCAACCTCCACGTCAATCATAAATGGTGCGATGATAAATAATATTCCATCTCTTGTATTGGTGGCAGATAAGACAAAGATGACTTTGCCTAAATATGAATATTGAAACATCATTGAACATAGGATTATATCCTTTTATTTGTTTGTATCGGCCAGTATTAATTGGTCTCCACATCATCCTAGATGACTTCAAAGATAGTGTTAACCAACAGGTTGCTCAAAGCCTTCATCCCTCCGACAATCACAAACAAAGAAGTGGTAGCTTTAATGATATCGATTAGCCATAATATGTCATCGATCACCTTTATGTAGAAGTAATTGCTACAAATGGATAGATAAATCAATTTAATGCCCAATGATATGAGATATTCACCAACCACTAATATTAATATGAGACACCCAAATAATATTTGGCTTTCAAGGTTTATCCAAACATTATAATGAAATGAATTAACTCATTGTGTTGTAGAACACTTGTCTTCCTTTGACACGGCCATTGACATTAATATCTTCCACTTCGACATGTCTACAATTCTCGGTGAATATATTCTTATGTGGTAATGTTCAAGTCTATGTAACTTTGAATGCTCTAAAATCTCTCTTTTTCTTAATCTGCTATTTGCATTCACTAATGTCATTGTATTGAACATCTATCTTTTCTTAAACTAATCATATTATAAGCATTATTTCTTCAGGTTGCAACTATCGATTAAAATGGGACATTACAGAAAACCCATTTGCCCTAGGGCGTATGGGTCCCCCTATTCTGTCGGGGACCAATTTTGGATATGTCAGAGTTGGCATTTTAACATTTAAAATTCAACTTGCAAATGTCGGCTATTAGGATTTAATTTTTCGGGAAATTAGATAAATTCCTTTAAATACCTAGTTATTGCATCATTTGAAATCTAATAGGAATTCATGAGCAAAAACTATTGTCAAGAGCACTATCAAGCAAGTCAAGAGTAGCATTTCAGAGCTTTATTACAACAATTGAAGATCCTAACATCATGTAAAATCTTATGTGAGTTTATGTGTATTCATGTTATCATTGTTTTGTGAAAGCTAACACTTTTGTAGGTCTCTATTGTGTGGTCTCACAACACGCACCAAGACTGTAAAACTTGGGGACCCAAGTAAAAAAAACTAACGCTTATGGTAGGTGTTGACTAGTGGAAGAGATCATTGGAAGTTAAAGCCAAAGGAATATTTTTGTTTTTTGAGTACTTCGTGATTCAAGTGTACTAGGTACCGGGTATCGGGCACTGGAAGGCCAGAAATGTTAAAGTATTAATGCAAGGTTTTGGGTGAAGTGTTTCAGTCCGAGAGAAAAGGTTCAGGAAAGTGTGGAGGTTCCAGTAAAATTCGAGGTTTGGGAAATTTTTTTGGTAAAAGCTGAAGTATTAGGTACCAGGTACTAAGTAACAATGTTGATTTAAAGTTAAATGCTTAAGGTTGCCCAAAGGTCCAGTAACTGGACTAAAAAAGGAATAATTACGCGAGAATATGATTTTAAAAGTGTGATATTTATAATGAGTATAAAATGATGATTTACTAATAATCGTTTTGTATGAGAGTTTTATGAATGTTTTAAAAGAGATTTAATGTGTGGAATTTGCAATCGCAAGAGAAGCAGATTGTGATGCAACATTCAAGTATGGACGGTCAGACAAATTTGGATCGCAAAAAGAATCATATCCAAATCGGACGATACGTTTCAGGAGTCTATGTGAAGGAGGAGCTTGCGTTGTCGGAATACCGGAAACCCTAGTATTAGGAATGAGGCGAAAGAATGTGCCAACCTCCAGTATGATTCGTTTTTGGGAGTATTAAACCCAAGGCAGAACCAGAATGTAGGAACAAAATGATGAAGCAATCGTTCTGAATATATGGGAAAGTTCCTACATCCTATTTAGATTCAAGTTACTATCCTGGCGATAGTAAAAAGATGAAAAGCCTGAAAGAGTTTAAAGTGTTGAAGAAGGTTGACATCCATTGACTTTGTCAGCAATTCTCTTGCCAATTGTCATATTCCATGTGCCTTGTTGTAATTCGTCCCTTGGATTTCCTCTCATGTATTTGTCTTATCTTCTATGTGTCTTGTTCCTATAAAAGGCCAAGAGATGTTGCATTTTAAGTTAAGTTCAGAATTTGTGGATGTTGAAAGAGCGAAAACTTCTTTAAGTTTTGTTTTTTTTTCCTTTTTTCTATATCATTCTTGATTAAAAACTTGTGTGCACATAGAAGCTAATTAATATCAACACTAATTTGAAAGCTACTGCCTAGTATGAAATATTTTGTAGCTAGTTGTTTGTTCAGTTGGGCAAGATTGTATGTTGCACCGTTTAAGGGTGCATACAGAACCTACCCGGTGTCCAAATAAACCTCCCTTTCTTTAAAACCTCGCATCATTCTATACCTAGTTGTGAAGCAATCTGATGAAGTATAGAGTGGTTTGCTTTGATTTGGTTAATTCTTGGGGCATGCATGGATAATACCTGGGAGCACCTTTTTCTTTTCAAGTATTTTTGATGTTTTATTTTAGAATAGATGTTTAAATGTCAAAAAATGTTCCAAAAAAGAGATGAATGAATGGAAATCTTATTGCAAATCTTCATTTCCATAATATTATTGAATGCTTAAAGGTAAATCCACTTAAGTGATAGCAAAAGTTGTTTGAAATTCATGAGATGTTATTGCATATTTGTTGATATCATGAAATTGTTTGATGACCAAACTGAGAACATCATTTAGTGATCCTTATGATTCCTTTGAGAACCGAAAGTTATCATTTACCCCTCATGATTAACAACATTATCACAAGAAACCCTAATGCGAACCTAGTATGGTCAAGACCTAACATAAACGAGCATTGGGATTAAGCTGAGTCAGCCTAAGATTTAGGTTGTCCTGGTTTAGTCTTTCAAGTAAAGATAGGTTCCTACGGTTTGTCTATGAGGATTTATTTGCACTGTTGGTGTGTGACTAACATCGTGATCAACATTCTCCAAAGCATTCAAGCAAATCAAGTAAGCAAGATCAAGACCTTGAGGTGATGTGCATGACTTCAATCCTTTAAAGAAGTCATTGAAGGGTGGTGAGTTACAACACTTTGTGATTTCATCATTCCTTCCTATCTATTATCATTTTATCATTAACATTGCCATTGTGGAAGTGGAAACACTTACGCGGGGTTTGACTAAGGCAAGCCACTAAATAGCCCAACACTTTCCCTCTCTTTGAATGTGCAAGTTTTAGGTTTGAAGAGGATTGAAGGGAGCTTGAAGATAAATTATTCGTTGTTGCAATTAAAGCCCTACACCTTGTCAACTCACAGAAACTCACCTACAAAATTATCCGATAGTGTTCCGACAACTCTACAACCAGAAATCAGAAGCTTGGATCTGTCATCAGAGAACCCCAAAAGCATAGCAAAAGTGTCATACAAGGACCCATACGCCCTAGGGTGACTTTGTCCTGCTATAGTGATCATATCCAACTTTCGGTGACAAGAACACAGTCCTCTGCAGTTCCCAGATTTTCCTACAAGTCACTATTTTAGTTTGTTAATCATATATTTATTGCATTTTACATATTAGGTCATATAGTCTAATTAGGTTAATTATAGCGAATCAATTCCAAATCATTCTAATTCTTAATAGGATGGAGATTTAGGTTTGATTGGCTCACCTTCATGGTTGAAAGTCAATCTACTCACCCTGTTAATCTCCATCTTAATCAAACATAAGAAAGTATACCACCCAACCCAACCATTTGAATTCTAGGTTTATACATTAGACCTAGGGTTCTTATTGTCTTTGTTTCACCATGGAGATTGAGAATTGTTATGGAAGTTGAATTGTTTCCATGTGTGACTCATCATCTCCCAAAGGTTATGCAATGTGGCTAGTAGGAGCATGATGATTTTGTTAATAGGTGACCTAGCATAACACAAACCTTAGGGGTGCCCCCTAGATTACCACGATGAATCCACCATCTTATGTCCAAAGTGCAACACTCTAATAAGGTATTGATGAGAGGTGTGAGTCATATTTTGCAATTTGTCTTGGAGATGTGTTAAACCCTTTTGAATCCATGGTAGAAACTACATAAGGTTTGGCAAAGGTATGGTTACTCACAAATTTGATCCCATGTAGTATGTTTTACACCACTGCTAGAGTGTGCAACATTTGTAAAATAAAGATGGATGATCTTGACATTACCACAAGCATCTTGAAGGTGATTGGTGTATCACAAACCATGGAGTGTTAACATAGCTCTCGCAAACCATGATAATGTTCTTGGATTTACCATGGGAACCATTGTTGGTAGATCCTCTTGGATCACTGCTCAAGCACGTATCCATGTTACAATTGTTTCAACTTGCTTTAGGTTTGTGTATTTGTTGATTGTGATGCTAGAAATGGATGCATGGATAAAGAAATGGGGGAGAATGTTACATATTTGTAGAATAAATAGATATTTGTGTAGGAGAATCATTAATAAGGTCTTATGCCTAAAAGATAATCCTTGGTTATACCTAGGTTTAGCATTTGTGCTTGGGATAATTTTAGTGTCCTACTCTCATCATCGATGCTACTATTGTTCCTTTCCTTGTCCATTTTGTTCATGATTTCTCTTTTTATGATGTTACTAAATGTTCTACAACTTCTTTCTTCTCCTTGTGTCTAGAGTTGCTTGCCTTCCTATCTTTTACAAGACCTTTTGATTTGGCCAAGGGGAAACCCAATTGTCTCCATAAAAGAAAAGAACCATGGGGGATTATAATTTAGATCAGAGCTTATGTTTTTGCAAACAATAGAATCGAATTGAAACACATCCAAAGAGTCCTACAACATGTCGAATCATATATAATCCTAATAATTTAAAGAGAAGAAACCATGTATTTGACTTGACAAAAACTCTCCCTAATCATACAATTATCCCTAACTTGAACCTCCCATCTAATCAGTCATCAAATGGATGTCTAACGTGCTAGCCCTGCCATTTAATGTCTAATAAAATTTAGAATACACTTCCACACTATCATGGTCAAGATTTCCTTTTGAATTCTCATTCTCCCTTTTCCCTAAATGTTGACCAATTCTATAGGAATAAGGTTGGGATTGCAAAAAGATTATGAGGTACAATTCTCCAATATCTGATCAACATGTTTGCTAAAGGGTTTTCTTATAAACAGATACTATGAGTATACCCCAAACACTTGGATGCAATTCTTAGGTTAACATATGATCACGAGTTCTTTCTCTTATATACATGATGAAAGATTGACAACCATCTTTGTGGTAGCTAGACACCATCCAAACCAAATAGGATTCAAATTTACATATAGAAAAATAGAGCGTATGTAAGCAATATTTTGTACACAATGGGTGACTCAGTGTTGCCTCCATATTGTCATCTAATCTGTCCAGACAACAGGAAAAAAATTCCCAAGGGTTTTAGATGTAGAATGAATCTTTTCCCTCCTAATTCTACCCTGCTGATCTTCACTTCTTTTGTTTTTATTGGCCGGATTGCTTGTGGTATTTAAACTTAGGAAGCTAGTTGTGCTACAAAAAAACTTGAAACAACCCTAGAAGTTGTACACATGACAAAGGAAGTTTTCACCGTCCTTGGTGGTGATGGTATAACTATAGCTGCAGATGGTATTAGCCCACCTTCATGGGGTTTTGAGTTTTCCATTTTTTTAACACCGTTATTAAGGGTTGTCTTCATTATCATCAGCTTAAAAGCAAAAGTAGACGAGGCAGTGGTCTTCAAAGATTTCTCTTTATCAGCCTGCCGTAGCTTCAAACCCTGACTTTAGTACTCGGCTAGCACCATAAAACTGGGGTTCTATAGAATGGAAATAAATTCTGAGGAAAATTACTTACATATTCCCTTTAGTTAGAATTAATTGTAATGTTATTCTAGTTGCACGTCAAAGTGTATCTAGAGCATTAACTTTTATCCATCATTTGGCCTAAACCAATAATATCCCACCCACCATAGCATTTTCTTTCTCTTCCAGGCAGCTTTTCTGGACAGCAAGATTTAGAAGAATTACGAGTCTTTCCCCTACTAGGTATAATAAATAAGGTTCTTCACTAAGTTGCATGAAAGTTATGATCTGCAGATGCAAATTCTCTCCATCATATTTTCCACAAATTTTGTTGCTTCTCCACCTTGACTGCGTAGCTTGCATAGTCCTTGTAAAATATGAATATAGGTTGTGGCTTGGGGATCATTTCATACCCAATGTTTGCAATACTTTGGTGGCAAGGTCATATCTGCTAGTTTTTGCAGGGTCCACTTGCCAGAGTATCATATATTTAGTATATGGATGACAGCCATTGAAAACCATCATCTGGGCGATATCTGCAGCTATTATGATATAACCCTTCACAACAAGCTGTTAAGGACGATTTTGTATGTTACGTTAACATGAACAAGTGCCTTAACAAGCATCTCATCAATGAGCTCAATTGCTTCTACCTTTGAATCTTGCAGAGACCATCAATACGGTAATTGTAAGTTCCTACAGTTGCTATGACTCCCTGATCATCCATCTCACCCGAAAACACTTCTGTTTCTATAACTACATCTTGCTTGAAAAGACCACTGACTATTGTATGCGAATGTTACAGGTATTGGCAGTAAACCCGAAAGGGAACGGAAACGGTTAGAATTGAGAACAGGGTGTTTTAAGGTTTCGAGATGAAAAGACTCTTTAAGGTTTTCATATGCAATATGCCAGACTTCATAAACTTTAAACGTCATCATACAATATAAAAATTATAATCATTCAGTTTTATAAGTACAACGATATATAACACTCAGATTCATTGTTCGGGAACAAACAATGTTCAATAACAACCACATCTCAATTCTAACATTTTCTCGGTCTCATCAGGTTAAATCGTTAAGTTAAAAAATGTATAAAATATACAGCTACAAAATCTGTGAGAAAGCTGAACAGGAAACCATTTGAACAGAAATCAATTTTAATTGAGAGTTCGGTGTAAAGTTCAAAACCGGGATTCTTCTAGACGTGTTGAAATCCTTACTGGATAATGGACAACAAGTCTTGATTTTTTGATGTTCTTTTCTGCTTTGGGCAGATGTCTGTTGTAGGCCAGAATTGGTGTAAGAAATGACACTTTTTATAACCAGGTATAGAAACATGATGAGCCCTGCATATGCTCCATTGCCGATAATATTTGAATAATTAGGACATAGCTTCCCCTGGCCTAAATTTCGTTCGAGCCTTGTATTGCTAGATTTATTATACCCTTCATGCAGAGCCTCTTCTTCAGTAGATCGTAAGCGACGCTATATAAAATGCAACTCTTTGCAAGCATCTTGTCTATCAACTTTACAGCATCATCGAGGCTGCAATCTCTGCAGAGTGACTGCAATAAGGTCCTATGAGTAATACTATTAGGCCTAAGCCCCTTTCTAGTAAGCTCATTGAGAAGATCAATAGCTTTGTCCATCCCCCCTTGCTTTAATTCTGCATGGATCAAAGTATTATATGCAACTACATCTGGAGAAAAGTCTCTCGCAATCATTTCATCCAGAAGTCTTCTTGCCTCTTTGCCCTTTCCTATTTCACATAGACCTGAAATTAGAGTATTATATGTAATAATATCAGGTTCGAAGCCCTCCGCCACCATCTTCTCAAGTAGATCTGCTGCCTTGCCTGCATCTCTGGCTTTACAGAATCCATTTATAATTGTGTTGATAGTCACAGTATTAGGACAGAACCCTAATCCAGTCATCTCCTCCAGAAGTCTAGTGGCCTCCAACACCCAGCCCTTCTTGCAGAACCCATTGATTAGTATATTGAAAGTCGCAATATTTGGAGAGAACCCAATTTCACTCATCTCCTCCAGAAGTCTGCTGGCCTTCTCCACTTTACCACGGCTGCAGAACCAATGTAGCAAACCATTATAATCTGCGTTTGTAGGAACCTGTCCATTTGAATTCATTTCCTTCAATAATTCGAAGACCTCTTTCACCTTACTCCGCCTTAAAAGCATTCCTATAAGAAATGAATATGATTCTTTACTAACGGCCAAATCTTGATCTGACGACATCTGCTTCAACAAACGCATTGCAGGACCCATTTGGTCGGTCCTGGACATATCTGAAATCAGAGTAGTATATGTGACAACATTAGGTTTGAAGCCCTTCTCCACCATTCTATCAAGTAAATGGGCTGCCTTTTCCGCCTTTTTGGCTTTGCATAAGTATTTGGTGATAGTATTGAAAGTCACAATACTAGGGGAGAAACCAGTTGCGCACATCTCCTCCAGAAGCATGGCGGCCTCATCCAATTTACCTTGCTTGAAGAAGCCATCGACAATCGCATTGAAAATATCAGAATCAGGGCAGAAGCCACTTTCACATTTCTCCTCCAGAAGTTTGATGGCCTCATCCACCCTATCCGTCTGACATAAGGCAATTAGCAAAGCATTGTATTTCTTGGTGCTGGGAATGAGCCCATTTAACTTCAAGAGCTCCCAAATTTCCAAGGCCTCATCCATCTCACGATTCTGAATTAGCCCACACATAAGAGTTGTATAGGTAACATCATCAGGGACCAACCCATATTCAGATGACATCTGCTTCAACAAACTCAAGGTAGAATCCATCTTGTTATCATTGTATAGGGCCTTGATCAATATAGTGAAAGTCTTAACATCAGGTTGGACCCCAGCAGAGGTCATTTGTGAATACAGTGGTCCCAACATGTGAAGCTTATTCATATCTACAACCAAATTCAACAAAAAATTGTAGCATTTGATGGTGGGTGCGAGTTCTGTTACCTCCATTTCTTTCCACACTCGGAGTACCTCGTCCAGCATTAGGCGATTGCCGTAGCTCATCATCATTAATAAAAAGGCTTCTTCAGTGGGAGGGCTCATTAAGCTAAAAACCTCTCGCATTTGCTGGAAACGCTGGCCAAACCCCATACGACGGATCATCATTTCGTACACGTTAGGCGGCAGACTGTAAGCAGACTGATTCGTCGCCTGTTGAAAGATTTGCAGGGCCTTCATAGAGTCTCTCTCCCTATTCAGAGTGTACAGCAGGTTGTCTGATTCAGCTATAAGATTCGCTTTTGGATTGAGGATTGTGGTGGGCTCTGCTGTAGTAAGCCCAGAAATGGTGGGGGAATGAAGTGATTTAAAGAGCTTCGGATGTCGGATACAAGGTTTAGGATTACTACTGATATGTTGTTGGGGCGAGGAACGCAGAAATGGACTGTGGTGGTGCAGGATTGCACAAGCCATCGTTGCGGCTGTGCTCTCGAAGCGCTTCTCCCTTACCCGCTGCTCCTCCCGATAAGGCGTATCCTTTCTGCTACATTACTTTTAGGGATCCCTTTCACAATAAATCTAGATAGGCTAATTAAAACAATGCAAACAAATAAGCATATAATTAAATCTAGCTGGGGTTAGATTATTGCATTAATAAATGTATTATTTTTAAAATAATGATGGAGAATTAATGTTGAAGTTGTACAAAATATATAAAAAAAATTAGCATTCATAATTTAAGAATGTTTTAGGTTTGGTGCAATTCGACACATCTTTGTGGGTCAAATTTGAGTCTCTAAAGGTCAAATATGAACATCATGGGAATGTCACAGTGCATGAGAAAGATATATGGCCTTTGAAAATGATTTAACATAAAGTTGTAGTAATGATCACTTTGTCTTCTCTATATCTAATTTTGTCAAGGCAATACTTACAAATAGCTTACATTGATTGTTGGATCATTAGGGTCATTAGATACAAAAAAATAGTATTCACAATTTAATGAATGTTTTAGGTTTAGTGCAATCCTAAAAAAAATTGTGGGTCGAATTTGAGTTCCTCAAGGTCAAACCTAAGTGAACCGTGGGAATGTCATGATATGTAAGAATGATATATGGCACATGGGAACGATTTAACAGAAAGTTGTAGTAGTGATCCATTTACCTTCTTTATGTCTAATTTTGCCAAGGCAATGTTTACAAACACCTTAGAGTTGATTGTTGGATCACTAGGGTCAAGTCCTCCTAGGTCAACTTCCTATTAGATTAGGTTTCCGACTTTGATCAAATGATTGAAGACAATATGCATAGACTGGTAGATGAGTCGTGTGATTCTCATACAAATTAAGATTTATTTGTCCCTTAGAATGAATCATGCTCTAGTATTTTTTTCTCTTTGTTCTTCTATCCATTTCACATGTTTCTACAAAATTTAATTGTACTCATGAATGATTTTAAATACTAAGACATAACAACAATATGAAAAAACGTGTATCTTGTCAATTCACAATGGCTAGTGAAAGGAGGTAGGAACTTTGGAATTTGAATTAAAATAAATAAATCTTAGGGTCAATCATGAACCACTTAGGATATATCCCAAGGAAAATTAATTCAGGACAAAAAGGTGTTAGTTTTGATGCATGGAGTGAAATGTGAGTAAATAGAGATGGGATAAATCCAAATGCATACAAACTTGTGCAAATGAAAATAAAATAGATGGGGGATGATATTTGGTTGGGAGCCAAACTTCGCACAAAAGTGTGTCTCTTTTCAATATGTAATCATATTAAGACATTCCATGAAAATAGACCCAAAATTAAATGGGAATTGACATGAGTATGCAAATTTCACTATTACATTTTATCTCCACTTTAAGGTGTATGTGAATCTAAAATGAATATGTATTTAAAAGTATATGAACCTTCTCAATGATGCATGGAAAGTAAAAACTAAAACTTTTCAAAAGAATATTTGGTCCATGTAAAGTAATGGATCATTATTAGATTCTTTGTGTGTCCTTCTCATTGCCATGAGTGTTCCACAAAAACCTACAAAATTGAGAAAAGATAGGCATGAATAGCAAGTAGTTTCAAATGTATTTACAAAGTGAAAAGTAGAGAAAAGGGTTAGAGATTCTACTTATATGGAATATGAAGATTACTCCACTAAAATATGGAAATGTGATATGGTGTATTTGGTGCCACCATATAATTTGACTCCACTCAATTATAGAAATTTGTGATATTCTTAATTACAATAATGTGATAGAACTCCACTTAATTGCAAGTGTCTTATGTGATCAACATTCATCTAGGTACGATAATGAGTCTCTACATAACATAATCAACTATCTAAATTTTAAATCATAGGAATGCTAGTGACAATATACACCTCCCTCTAATTAAATTGTATGCACAATATGTAAGGAATAAGAGGAGAGGAAAAAATAAGGCATGACAATATAAATGATATAATTGAATGCATGTAAAATCATATGGAAAATATTATATGTAGCATTGTGTAAAAAACAAATAAGGAATATCAAAATAATAATCATATAATTATATGCCAATGTAAAGATGTTGGCTTAATCCTATGCTTCACTTAGGAGAGTGCAATATCCTAAGTACAATATTGCACCTAGTTATTAAGTTTACTTGGGATAATAAGATATTTAATTTCCCTCAATTAGGTAGCTAATAATGACATATATAACCTTTAATTTGATATCATCAAATATAATCATTGCATAGTCAATCTTTCATTAATAATAGTTTGGTGTCACCTCTATCTCAATTGATTGAGTTAACTAACCTCCCAACTCTTTGTATTGTGGTTCCATTGCATTTTAATATATAATATAACATTATTCTACTTTCTAGGTTTGTGACTAATAAATATACATTAGATCCTAGGTCTAATTTGTTTATCACAAAATATAACATATGTAACATAAGATAATCATGATATAAATATTGAATGATGAGGCATGTAAGAACACAAAGTATGTAATTATGTAGGCAAGCATGTTATCACATAGGGTAGCAATGATAATCAAGTTGAAATTACCCTCAATACGGGAAAATCATAAAGGAAGAGATAGCCCTAAAGGCAAGATAAAAGGCATGGAAGTTTGTTGAATGTGGAATTAAAAAATAGGCATGTAAGCACAAATAGGTAAGATGTAGGGGTAAAACACAATTAATGATAATTATCCCCAATATAGGAAACATGATAAGGTATCTCTAGGAGCATTATTAGAATGTGTGAACTTATGTGTGGTGTTCCTTTGCTCAACACACCCTATTTTAGCTTTTGAAAAAATGTGGACACCCTCTTTTTAGCTTAGGTGAGAGTTCACCTTTAAGTATTAGTAGTTTCCCTAAAATCTTCATGATTTGAAATTGATCAACTCAAATGGCTAAAATCTTAGCATGATTGGAAAGAGCTTTTAAAATGATCCTTGTGTTCTTTTGAAAGTTTGTCAAGATATATTAAAATAAAGATTATTTTTGCTTATATATTTTATTCTCCTAACTAGTTCAAAACCAGTGTCATAGCATTTTTTCTGCAAGACTAGTTCATTTTAATTTCCTAGCAAAAAGTGTCTTTTCTACAAAAAATCAACTCGTATGTGAGTTACATTAAGTAACATTTAAAAAAAATTCATTAAGGATTTCCCACACTCGATGATTTATAAAGAAAAGTTAATTGTTTGTAGAAATTGATGTTCATCTAAACTTTCTCATTGAACACTTGGCATAATTGTTGGTGTGAATAAGGTATTTTACCTAACTAGTTCACCTAGTAGGTCCTATTCACATGGTAAGTTTACGTAGATCCGAAGAATATTTCTAAAAGTCTTAGTTAGCATTAGATCTTATTTTATCTTATGAAATTTACTTCTTGTGTCCTAGGTCATTTAATATTAGTTGTCTCATGTCATAGGATTAAGACACTTGTCATGATCTTGTCTAATACTATGTCTTTGTGTAATGGGTATAATGGGAAATCAATTAGAACTTAATTTAATATATTAGGGTTAGAAATATCAAGAACCCATAAAGAAAAGATCAATTAAACCCACTAACCAATGAAGTGGAATGTAATGTTTAAATGAGTAAAACAAAAAATTAAGAACATAACTCTAATCAAGATCAAATTACTCAAAAAAGAAAAAGAAAACCTAGTACTCCAGTATTAAATCTTGATGGATTTAATGTGTTGGATTGCTCAAACCTTAGAACCCAATTGTGCAAAAGCTCCTTGGTAATGATATTGATTCACAAAATTCTTCAAGATGATGCAAAATGATGATGAAATGCTCAAGATCTCAAAAATGCATGAATATGAATACTTGTGAATTGATTTATGAATGAATTTGTGAATGAATTTGGCTTAATTTATAGATTTTCAAATTTCTGATTAACGGTGGAGATTGAAAGTTGAAATCAATAGTGGAGATTAGATTAAGAAGATCAACAGTAGAGAATTGATGAGAGGTTCAGTTAACTGAAAATGTCTCCTTATTTTAAGGAAATTAGTTTGAAAAGAGAATATTTTGTCTTTTAAAATAGAATATTCCTTTGATAGGGAAATTAGGGAATTAAATAAATCTAAATATTTATTTAAATGTGAGAGAAAGAGAATATTCTATTTTGAAAATATTATATTCCATGTGCAAGTTGGAGGAAAATTTAGATAATTAAATAATTAAAAATGATTTAATTATGTAAGATGAGAGGAAATTAGGATTTTTTAATTAAATAATTAAAAATTATTTAATTAGGTGGGATGGAAGAAAATTAGGATAAATTAAATAATCAAAATTATTTAATTAATACGGAAAGAGAAAAATGATGAATTAATCAAAAAATTAAAAAATTATTCAATTAATAGAGGAAAAATGATGAAAAATGCATAAAGTGATGCAATGATGATGGAAATGATGAACTATGGAATGTGTGATGCATTCAGATAATTTTAGATGTCTACAGTCTCACCTTGGCTATATAACCAAAGGGTCTCATTTGTAAAATTCATTGTCATTGAATTACATTCCAAATATTGCATATTGATCACATTTGATCTAATATTATTTTGCATCCATTATTGCAAAGTTATGCTCTTGTTTTTCTCTCTTGTAGAAGGTTATTTTTGGTCTCCCAGGTGATCCCGATAGCTTGAGTCTGTGAGTGACTCTAACAATAATATCTAATTCACTTGAAATTTTTCATAGATTAAGCCTTGATGACATCATTGTTGCATCATTTTCCCTTTGCAAAGGTGCCTATTTCATCTAAACTAGATCATTACAATTGCTTGTACATTAGATTCGATACTAGGAATTCTCATATTTCGTACAAAGATGACACATCATTACACCATACTAACAACATAAATTTATACCTCATCCTCTTCTTATGATATATGATGATATCTCATCAAAACTTTATGTCCATATCGAATTTTTGAGTGAACATCAACTAGCTCGCTAACCTTTTCCTATATCAAAACCCACTCACCTTAGAATTCTTGCAAATAATTATGAAAAGTCAATGAAAGACATTATGCAGAAGGATATTGTCCAACTAAACCTTTTATCTTAATCTTCTTCTCGGTCATTCATTTCTTGACTTAAGTATCTCAATTCGAGAGAGGTAGTCAAGCCCTGGGTTGTTTCACCTTGATTTTACCACAATGTTAAAATCAAATTCTTGAAATAGAAGCAACCATCTACATATTCACCCCTAGATCACTGATCTATTTAGTAGATACTTCAAGGTCTCATGATCGATATATAGTGTAGATAGTAAATAGTGTCTAATTTTTTTATAATGCATACACCATTGCCAAGGCCTCTCTTTCAGTAGTTGTGCAGTTCTTCTTTGCTTATGATAGTTTCATATATGAAAAATCAATCAAATGGTCCTTTTTTCCCTTGGTTTGTGCCAACACTACTATAGTTATTTTAGAAGCATCCACATGAACATAAAAAGGAGTTTTCCAATCTAGGAAAATAAGTATTGGTGATTCTGCAATATTTTGTTTTGATGTGTCAAATGACTATTGACATCGATCTATCCACTCAATAGATCTCTTTGACTTATTTTTCAATAATTCTTCTAATGGTGCTACTATTTTCACATATCCCCTAATAAACATGCAATAGTATCTAGTGTATCCTAAGAAATTTTTTACTTTAAGGCCTAACTTTGGTGGTAGTAAAGTCATAATTAGGGGAAAAAATGGGGATCCATCATTAATCCTTCTTTGCAAATGATATGTCCTAACAATGTGTCAAAGGGTGTCACAAAGATTCATTTCTTTATAACATCATTATAACATGCTGTGAAGTGCTTATATATGGTATTTGACTAGTCCATATGCAATCGAATCATCCAAATATACTTCTAGGAAGTTATATATGAAGTCTTTGAATGTATTTACCATTATGCAACTAAGAATTGTTGGTGCATTCTACAACCCAAAGGGCATAACTGTATACATGAATGACCCCCATTCAGTAGCAAAAGTGGCTTTTTTATCCTCCTTAATTTTTATTTGGTGATAAATGGAGAACCCATATGTAAAGAAGTATATCTCTCTCCCTGGTACTAATTCAAGTAGTCCTTATGTGAATGGTGTAGGAAATGGATTGTGGATGCATGCTTTATTAATCTCTCTAAAATATATACAAATCCTTATTTATCTTGTTTTCTTATTTTGTGCTACCATTGGACTAATCCATTCCACATCTTCCAATGGTTTAATGATTCATACACTTGGAATTTTTTCCAATTCTTCTTTTGAAAGGAAATCTAGGTGTGGAAACATCTTCCAAGCATGGATCTAAGTAGGAGAGGGTTGCAAAATTTTGTTACAAATATTTAAACTATTACAGTTTAGATGCACATTCATTTATCAAATTTTAGATTTAAATATATAAAACTGTAACATAGAGACTTATGTGGGAAAAACCTTTCGGAAGAAAACCCACACACCAAAGCGCAGATCAATTATATTAAATACAAAGTGGTTACAATACAATAAAAAAAGTCTATGCTCTCGCAAGTATCTTTACACTATGATACAAATTTGGAGTAATTTTGACAACATAATGGCTTCTCAGAAAATACAAAAATTATCTTAGAAAGTACATAATATTTCTCATATTTAAAAGTCTCTAATATGGGTGCCTAGATTGCCATGTGTCATCTCCACATTCTTTGCATGCATTCAAACTAAAATAGAGAACCTGCACAAGTCCTAACTGACCAATAAAGCAACCTATCAATCATGCACCAACATGCAACAATATCTAACCACATGCAAGGCATCCAACTCCATATTTTATGAAAATATTAATTCACCTTGACATGCATGGCATCCCACTAGAGAAAATCTAGCCGTCTACCAATTTTTAACTCCCCTTTGACTTCTACTCTCTTTGAATGGTTGCCATAGTCTTGTTTAGCAACTTTCCAAAATCTCACCTAGTGATAACTCAAGATACATGGACACATGTCACTATGGTGCACCTTTGAGAGGTTTTCACAAACAACTCTTCCCAATTAAGCACCCAAGTGACAAGTGGCACAATTTCATGCTCTCCACCAAACATTTAGGAAGCCAACTCGCAAACGGGTCCCACAAATTGTTATATCAACTTAGAAACATATCACTTAGGATTTAATTAATAAAATATGTAGAAAAAGGGACTAATTTAATTAATTAAATATCTTGGGACTCTCTGAGGTTGAGACACCTTAATCCCAACATCTTTCACCCTCTTTTTCATATTAGGGTTTAGTTTATATAGTCTTTTCTTTTGGGGTTTGACCCCTTCTTTTAACTGAGTTTTTATGACCCTTACTTCTCTAATAACTTTCAACTCAATAAATGTTTCAAGAAATAAATCTTCATACTTAGACAATATTTCTACTACATGTGTTACTACCTTTTCATCCCAATAATCTCCAATCTTGGCTAGTTTTGGGTCACATACAATAGCTATATTTTCCTCTTATTTTTAAAATTTGATTATAATAATTATCTTTATGTTCCTTCTTGTTTTGTATTTCTCTTTCTCTTTTACTGACTTGTATGTCAAATTTAGGTTATTTTCTTCATTTTCTTGATGTGTGATGTACCATCTCTTTCATGGTTATTGATTTTATTTTTCCATCCACTTTATAAGTTTTCATACTCCTATTGCCTTTAATGGTGGTGGATTATGCTCGTAAGTATATATTTTGTTGTATTCTATTGGTTTAAATGTGATTTCCTTCATCTTCAATAATGCATTATGAATGTCTATGTTTGTATCATAAAAAGAGAAGGTATGTATAAAATAATCATGGAGGTCATCCCAATTTTTGGTACTTGCTCTCCTCTTCTAATTGTTGTATCATGTTTGTACAACTAGCGTTAGAATCCTATAGAACATTTGCATGTAAATCCAAGTATCATATTATCTTCCATATTTCCATGCTATTAAGAAAAAAATTTAAGTCTTCTTTTGGTAGAATTTCATCATTACATTTTGGGGCTATCTTATACTCTCCTTCCTTCCCTAGTAGGTATCTTGTTCATATTAGGATCTTGAAAGTGTGCCATATAGGAATGTTGTTTTTATGAGTATTCCACTAATTTGCAGCATTACATACTAAGATGTCTTGTAGTGCATCAAACCTTAAATCCTCTTTATCAAAAGTGTGTTCCATAACCTCTAGGTATTTGTTAAGGTCTCTAATCCCTAAGTATTTTCAAAGTTCAATATGTGAAATTCCCCTAGAAATGTGGTTTATGTGTGGTAATACTTGGGGAGTAGTTGCACCATGGTGGATTTCATCATTTTCATCATTGTGTGGTAGGATATTCAAGGTTTTGTTAGAATGCAACATCCTTGATTCCCTATGTATCATGAATACCCTTTTAAATCTGTAAACCATTTGAGATGTGAGTTTTGGCTCTTTCTACAAGCATGTGTAACTTAAGATCTCCTCACTATCAATGCTTCTATTGTCACTTTCCATCTCTATGTATCCCTTTGAGTTAGGTTCTTTTAATAATTTTATTTTAGGTGTCTTGTCTATAGAGTATAGTAACTTAAGTTTTCTTCATTGTCTTCTTCCAAGTGTATTTCCTCTATGTAAGAATTGTTTGTTTCTACACCTAGTGGTATATGAACTATTATATTCTCATTAGCAAAGGATAATTATTTATTCCTAGATTTCAGTATTCTATTTGTGTTGACAAACCATTGTAACCCTAATAATGCATTGAATGTATCAAATGGTTCTTTCATCACAACTATTTAAGTCTACTAGTTGTTTCACCCCCAAGATGTTGATATCTACATTCTTCCATGTTCCAAGAGTTCCCATAGAGAACCCATCAACTAAGTTGATGTTATATGGTGTGTTATCTAGCTTTGGTTTACCTAATTTTTCCTTGATTTTCTTGGGAATCGTATTGATGTCAGATCCTAGGTTTACCGATATTTCTTTATTTTCTTGTGGTTAATATGTGCATTTATCATTTGTAGTTTTTATTTCCATGCACAATTTTTTTTTACTTTTTTTCTTGCTTTTGGTAGCATGGCTTCTTGCTTGTTCCACTACTTACAAATTAGTCTTAGTTTTTCTAATAAATTAATTTTGTTTTGCTAAGTTTTTTTTATCTATTTGAGTATAATAAATTCTTCTTCTGAGAAGAGGCTAATTTATTTTTGTTGTTTTGTATTGATAATTTTCTTCTATTTCTCAATGATTTGATCATGTTGATATTTTTCAAGAAGAATCTATCTTCCTCATATTCCTCTTCATTGTTGTCTACATTTTTTGTATCATAAATTGGTTATTTTCTTTTTGTGATATCAATTCCTTATTTAGTGACTACAATAATTTCATTTTTCTTCCTATTTCTTTTCTTTTTGGTTCAACTTCCAATATTCTTATTTGAAGCTCTTTTCTTCTATAAATCTATTATAATTATATAGTTCCTCCTTTTTCCACCACCTTGCTTCTCGTGGTGTCTCCTTAGGTACTTTTCTCATTACTCTAGCACCTCTAGTTGTGTTGGGCCCTTGTAGCTCACCACTCTTTGATTGGGGTGGTGTATTTTAGAAATAATGTTGTGTCTTATCAAAATTGAATAGATCGTGGTCTAGGTCTCCACCAAAATCACATTGTTTCTTTTGGTATGACCAATATTTTGTTGAGTAACGACCTTATCTGGTGCATTTATACCAGTTGACATCTTCTCTTCTATGAATACCTCTTCCTCTTCCCATTTGTAATTATTAAATGACATCCTATCATAATTTTGGTCTTTGGGAGGGGTGTTATGTAGTGTGTGTAAGCAATGAAAATTGTAAATTGGGACTAAAATTAACAAGGTTAGGCAATGAAGCATATAAATCGAACCCTAATAAACAATGAATCACAAATAAGCATAAAGACATAAAAACATGGAAAATTATTACCAAAAGTCTTCATACCACCATTTATTCACCTTCATTGCACTTCTCCATTTTGCTTGGTATGATAATTACCCTCAAATTTTTGAGCATGCAAATAGGCCTTTGACAATGACTAAGCAAAATATTGAAGATTCTAATTGAATATGGATGCACTTGACTTGATGTTGATAGACTTGATAGCAAGATGACTCAAGATAGCTTGTTGATTCTCCAAGATGTCTAAGATGTCCAAGATGAAGAAAATGACAATGATAGGGGTATTTTATAGGAAAGACAATTTTGAATGAAAGGCTAGGATTGAATGTCAATAATCAATGGCCAAGAATGAAAGATGTAGTATGGACTAGGGTTAGGAAAAAATTATAAGGATTAATGGTCAAGATTAAATTATAAATAATTTAATCGAGGGTGGAGGTTAATTGAGACATGGATTGATAAGGACTTGATGTGGAAGATAAGATTGGCATGGATAAAGAGGTGAGAGGAAATTAAATAATAATAAAATTATTTAATCTAGGTGGCCAATGAATAATTAAATAATTAACAATAATTATTTAATTGTAGAAGAATGTGACAAAGGGAATCTTTTGAATTAAATAATGATTTAATTCAAAATTCAAGAGAGTGGACCAAATTAAATAAATTAAATTTATTTAATTTATGAGAGAAGAGGCTAATGAATAATTAAATAATTAAAATAATTATATAATTGTAGTGGAAAGTGATAAATAATTAAGTAAATAAAGATATTTAATTTTAGAAAGAAAAGGACTCAATTAGTGACGTAATTAAATAAATAAAATTTATTTAATTAATCAAGGAGGGATAAAGATAGAAATTAATTAATTAAATAGTTAAAATAATTTAATTAATAGAAGACTTATGACTTTAGAAATAATTAAATAATTAAAATTATTTAATTATCATAGAGAAAAGGGGGAATGATGGAGAATTTAGATGCCGCAGGCCTATGACAATTTTTAGTGTCTACATTTTCCCCCTCTTTGATACAATGCAGTTTATCGCATTGTGTCAAAGAAATTTAGTTCAAAAATATGCCCCAATGAAAGGAGGGTGAGGAAGGATGATGAGGAGGTAGTGGTATGCCCCTTCGAGAGGACATGCAGGTTCAAAGAACACAAGAGTGCTCTCAAAATGGATGATAAGACTAGAGGATGAAGGATAGAAGAAATGTTAGTGTGGAAGCCATGGATGTTAGTATAGAAGAGCTTCAACATTTTTCCAAATACATAATAGGCCTTGCATTTAATCATCATTGGGTGGTAAAATGAAACAAATGGATAAAAGACACCATGGTATGACATATACCAAGGTGTGCAAGGTCATCCACCTACAAAAAAAATAATCACAAACAAGGAATGTCTTGATTCATACTAAGGGAAAAGTTTCCCTAGTCTTTTTGCCAAGGAAATCCACAGACATCGGTCAAAGAAAAGAGTCATGAGACATCATTGCTCCTCTAGATCCTTCATGGGACATCCTTGAGGAGGCTAGTAACTTGACTCAAAGACAAATCAAGAAAAAGATAAGAAAAAATAGACCACAAGGTCAACAACCATTCAGAGTGTTCCAAAATTTGATTGTTTGATGTTTGACTAACTATGTGTTTGATGGGTTGATTGTTTGACAAAGCCTGGTTCCAGGAGAAGAAACATTTCATATAAGACGTCAAGTCTAGTTTCAATCATGTGACCACCTGTATAAGGCATGTGACTGATTTTGACTAAATGAAAATGTTTGGTTTTCGGAATGATACATCCAGTATAAAACATAAGTTTGACTAGTTGAAGGTTTGATTGTTTAACTTTGTTGACTTGTTTGTCTTGTTGATGCATGAATTTTTTGATGTTTTGATGACTGTTTATGTCTAATTTGACCATGTTTGATTTATTATGGATGATGTGATAAACCTTAAAGAATCAACCTAGGTGGCCTCGGGGGCTCATCGACAGATGGCCTTGCCTACTTCACAATGCACAAAGACCTCGTAGTTCGACATGACATGAATTTATTTTATTGAAAAAGGACTGAGTCATAATTTTTATTTGATAAACCTAAAAGGACTAACATAATTCCTTGGGGGCACATTGACAAATAGCCTTGCCTACGTTTAGTCGTAGAGGTGACATAGTTCAACAATGACATGAACTGACATGAAGATGATGGAGGAAAAATTTGTTATGAATGAAGGGTGACTATAAGGATCGTGACAAATGCATGTGAATGATTCCTACAAGCAAGCGAGCAAGTGCACACAAGAATCCAAGGACAACCAAGATCTTGCTCCTAGTCAAGCTGAAAACCAATTGACAGGTGATAACAATGATGACGACATTGTTTGAAGTGGGAAGGACACATCCTAAAACAACATGAGGATGACAATAATGTGACTAAAGGATCAAGTTTTGCATCAAGGATAGAAACAAAGCCAAGGAATGTTTTGGATGATACTCTAATATGCATAGCAAGATTATATGGATTAGGCTAGTTGCATTTGGAATGAATTCTTTTCAGGATTGAATGGGATGATGGAGGGATGTTGGATAGGCAGTTTAGAAATCTTATACCATTGACAAGGGGAAAAAACAAGGCATGTGATAGTTATGAAAGGATAATTTATGGCTTTGGTAAAAGATAGGAGACATGAGGATTATGGGTTGAAAGAATTATCATTCGGTCCCCAAGGACTGTCGCATAGGAATAATTAGTTTTCTCCAAGGAATGGGTTTGGATAATGTTATAAAGGATTTCACATGATATTTCATGGATAGTGTATGACCAAAAGATAGAAATGTCAAGAGTTTTCCCCAAAGCATGATTTATTTTCGTACCCCAGTCCTTATCAAAATCAAGGTAGCTGGGAAAATGGATGGAAATGATAGGGCTTAGATGGATAGACAAAAATGTTATGAGAAAGGCATGGGAGATGAGACAACTTGCCCCCAAGTGTAATGGTCCACATAGATAATTGTGCCTACACATGACGCCTATTTGTTGGGTTTTCATCATGGTACTTGTCCAAAGCACCATAAAAATGGTTTTCACTATTGGACGAAATTTTTCTCTTTACTAAATTCTTTTTACTTTTTTTTTTGGTGTCACCAAGACACTTGTTTGCCAAGTTTTCATCAAGGTAACGATTTTTTTGATTTTTTTATTTTTTTTGTATTTTCCTTTGTACTATCTAGACGATCACTTTGATGGTGCTAATGTAGTTGTCGATGTCATGATATGCCAATAGTGACCTTTATGAAGTAGTTTCCTTGTTAGGATCATAGTGCTTGCATACAACTAATTGATTTCATTGTGATCCTTGTTGATACTAGGGTTGGCCTTATCAGAATACACACATCGCAATAGAGTGCCATGAGAGTCCTTACAATAAAGAGTTACTACCAAGATGTGATGGATTCACAACGTAGGATTTTTAGAATGATGGATGATGGTAGATGTGGAAGGATTGTTTGGACGTTTGGATGAATCACTTTTTATTTTCTAAACTTGGGAAGTTGGATGGCGAAGTTTGGAATTTTGATTGGGATAGCGTTTGAAACCAACACTTTTATATTCCTTGCTTGATGACCATTTTGAAGGAGGTGGACATTTTTCTTTGGGATCCATTTTAATTTTTTTTTTCCACTTGGATTTTTTATTGATTCAATGACATTTGACATTTGATTTTGGGCTTTAGACTTGTTAGACCTATTTTTTTGGTTCCAAATGGAAGGTTTAAGATATTGGGAATGATGATTTATGGTGTGCATGGAAGGAGTTTTGGCAGCAACCTTATGGTAAGAACTACTCATGGCCCCCATTTTGTTGTTTGTATCAGATAAAGTTTCCCCTAATGTCATGGAGGTATCACTAACATCGTTTTATTTTTTGCTTGAAGAATAGCCAAGACCCTGATGTCTAGGATTTTCATGAAACCGTATTGGTTCTCGAATGCCTTGCTCATGTAGATCTAGTCCTCTTCCTTGATACAACATGCTTTGATATATTCTCTTTGTGATGAGGTATTTTTTATTTTGAAAGCAAGATGTGAACCCATCATTCTAGAAACTATTGCTTGGAATATTCTCTTCTGTGAGAAAGCCTGGTTTGATAAAAGTGGATGATCCTAGTTGATAGGATATTTTGGCTCCATTGATATGTGGGATAGCTTTTTGATTGATATCTTTGGTTTGATTTTGTGAAACATTGGATTCTGATAGTTCTTCAAAAGATATTGGTGCTTCCAAGTTGATGTAGAAACCTTCCTTATGGTCATTATCATAGAGGCCAGTGGATTCAACTATAGCTTGATCATTTGAAAATATGTCCAAAGTAGGAGACTCATGTTCTAGAGGAAGATCATCTATGCATCCCATGGGATAAATTGTCTCATCTGTAATGGTGGAGGTGGTTGAAATGTGGATTTCATGAAAAGGGTTAATATTTTCATCTACAATTGGGCTATCATGGATAACTTGATCTTGATTTGTTTTGAGGTTTATTTTTCCATGCTTTGGATCATGCTATTGACATATGTCTAATGATTTAAGCAATGGAATGATATGATTTTTTTCAGTGGACTCAATATTT
Source organism: Sequoia sempervirens (assembly GCA_007258455.2). NCBI lineage: Eukaryota > Viridiplantae > Streptophyta > Pinopsida > Cupressales > Cupressaceae > Sequoia > Sequoia sempervirens. Next base: position 11,297,858 of record VDFB02058242.1, read on the forward strand.
GGACATGGAAATGATGGAGTTTCAATGGAAAGATCATTTTTGGGATTAGTAGGAAATGGCGGACATGATTGTGATAGATGGTTATATGGTGTATGAGTAGCAATTTGACTGGATTGTCTAACTTTCTTCTCATTTCAAAGTTGAACAAGTTTCCTTGCTAGTCATCCTTGGAGAACATTAATTATTGTGGTCTTATTGTATGGTATAATAGATTGGAATGTAGTGGACTAGAATGGACTAGTGGATGATGAGTTAAGATAGGATGTAGGGGCTTGGAATAGATTAATGGAAGGTTGGTTAGGATAAGATTTAGAGTCTTGGTATGGATTAATGAATGGTGGACTAGGATAGGATGTGGTGTCTCAGAACGAATTTGTGGAAGGTTGGTTTCCCTTATCAAGGTTAGGATAGGTATGACTAATAGATTTTTGTTGTGAATTAATGGCATGGATTGTGTCAAGTGACTCTTGATAGTGAGGGTAGATGGTTGAATGACTAGAACTTATGGATTGTTGGTAGGAAGGATATGTGGGTGATTGACTATGGGTTGTGGTTGGTTGGGATGGAGAATAAGTGAATTGCATTCTAAGTTCTAGGGCTTGTTGACATTTACCATTGTGGATCAATTGGTATTCAACTTGACTAAGAAGCATATCAAGGTGAATTGAAGACATGGTAGTGAAGTAATGGCATGGCTATGATGATGGTATGACCAAGACTAAGGTATGACTAAGACCAAGGTTATGCAACTATGTTTTTTGGATTTTTCAAGATATAGGATATACCTAAGGATGACACCAAGTTATGGATTCAAAGTAACAAGATGTCAAGATGTCAATAGGATGGTGTCACAATGAGGTCCAAGTTGTGGTAATGCCTATGCAAGATGACTAATTTTTATTTTTTCATTTTTTAAGGTATAAATGATGTCTAAGGATGATGTCAAGACAAGGAACCAAAGTGACAATAGTCAAATATCAAGAGTGCCACAATGAGATCAAAGTCTTGAGCAATGTCTAAGGTATGCCAAATGGAATGCAAGTATGAAAGGATGATGACGACTAAAGGTATGACTATTAAGCACCTTATGGCAAACCCAAAGTAAGGTTGCTCAATCAAACTAAGATAGCCAAGATTAAAAATATGGTTTATCAAGACTTCAATGATGGTAATAACTAAATGATAGGGTTTGACAAAGGTGGTCTCAAACTAGCCTTGTGAGTTGAGGGCCAACCTAAATGACAATTGAAAAAAGGACTAAGGTGATGAAAATAGGTTGAATTCAAGAAAAATATGATTTGGTCACTATGGACTAGTCTCAAGTCTAATGAGTTTCCAAAGCTAAGGTCTACAACAAGGTGAATGCAAGTTAAAGGATGTCCTAATGTTTTTCCTATGGTCAATGCAAAGTATGCAATGATGGATGGATGGATGGATGATGGATGACAGTTCTAGAAAATTTTCAAAGTCTGTGATCTAAGGACTAGGTAATTCCAAGATTGATTGATCAAAGAATGGCTTTGTCTTAGTTTCCCCTAAAATTTTCAATGACAAGTAATTGCATTGTTTTAGGTCTCATTTGTGGTGAAGGACAATCACTTGTGTCATTCTGGAAATGGTAGTTGTGGTTTTCAATGTCACGGTTGCGATGAATGATAGTTAGTTGCAGTTTAGAGTTTATCTTGCTTGGTTTTGACTGAGTTTTGACCAATTTTTGAGGTGATTTTGTGAAGTCTGATTTTGGAAAACACAAAAAACAATCTGAAAAAACTTGTTTTTGGTCTGGTTTGAATGTGAAAATATTTAAATGTGTAAGAAGACACTTGTAGACAATTCACAACCTAGGCTAGAAAAGATACTACTTGCTAAGTCCCTACTTGGATTTCTCCAAACACCTAAAAAAAGCGAACAACTAGAGATCTTAGTGGCACTGGCTCCCCCTTACAGGACACAAGCTCACCAAAATCTCTTAACCCCCTAAGATTTGAAACCTTGAGGGATTTCCTATCTCTACAATGAATGGTGGAATGAAGGGTGGCTTTAGAATGACCGTTCTTGCACCAACAAGCAAAAGGGTTTTTGGCTTATAAAACAATGGTTCTTAGTCAATACTCAGGGACATGGCACCTTGTGAGCATCTAGCAAGCCACTTAATGCTTTAATCACTCATACTAGGGGGGCTCTTATATGTTTTATGATAGTACCCTATTTTGAATGACACTATACGACTAAGGCCTACATACCATGAGGACTTGATAATTTAGTCTTATCCATTTATATACCGGCCCGATTCAAAAATTGGTTGGAGTCATTCCCTCTTATGAGGCAGGCCCCTCTAAGGGTAAACAAAAGCAAGATAAGTATGTTTTTTTTTATCTCCAAGATTGCACGAAGCACAAGGAGAGAGCATACACAACACCTTTTTCTCACACTTGCATACATGTTCATTTTAAGTCCCAAAACCAAATGTGTGGGTGATTATATAAATGCCACAAGATGTTTTTGATTCTCAAGATCACCAAATGGTGCAAGAGAAGAGTATACACACCTAAAGGAAAAATGCAAACCACAAGAAAATGAAGACACTTGTTCCTTTTAACCCTCAAAGCAATATGTGAAAAATAAACTTGATGCAAGGTTAATTTTAGACCAATGAGTGAATATGCAAGTTCTTTTTTTTAACCAATGAGTGAAAAGATGCAAATTGTTGAAATTTTAAGCCTAATGACATGTAAATGCAAGGTTAATTTCAATCCAATGAATGTATGAAAAGAAGACAAGATAGATAGATGAGCAATATCAAATGAGATGTCTCCTTTCCACCTATGCCACACGTTGGAAATCAAATATTAGTAACAGAAAACCCATAAGCTATGATATGCAAATAATCTAAACTAAAATTTTTGATGGAAAACCTAAATCTTAGAGTAACAGGCAATTGTGTCACATAAAAAGCAATTGTGACTCAAAACCAGAAGCAATTGTGTCATATGAACTGCAACTGCATCGTTCGGGATGTCGACTACGGCTCAGGATTTCAATTACAACCCAGGTTGATAGTAGATGTAGTTAATCCCCTGGTGGTTGCCACTAATGACAATTGATTGCATCATAGTAACCTAGATCTACAAAACAACACAAAATATGACCAAATCCAAATGACTAAAGACTAATATGATATGTAACTAGGGTTAAAATTAAGAAAATTAAAAACTAGGTGACCGAAATTTGCAAAAAAACTAAAAGATCAAACAAAGTCAAGATGTGCCCTAGTCTGAAGTAGTTGCATCATTCAGCGTCGCGGTTGCAGCCCTGTGTAAATAGTGATTGCATCATTTGAGCTTGTGGTTGCATTGATTTGTACTTGCAACCTGCAAAACTAAAATTTCTATATGATCTCTGCAAATTTGTCCTTTCACATCGGGTTCACCAATGTAAATCAGGGCTAAAATTATCAAGGTTAGGCAACAAAGCATATAAATCAAACCCTAATAGACAATGAAGCACAAATAAGCATAAAGACATAAAAACATGGAATAATATTACCAAAAGTCTTCATACCACCGTTGATTCACCTTCATTGCACTTCTCCATTTTTCTTGGTATGATAATTTCCCTCAAATTTTTGAGCATGCAAATAGGCCTTTGACAATGACTAAGCAAAATATTGAAGATTCTAATTGACTATGGATGCACTTGACTTGATGTTAATAGACTTGATAGCAAGATGACACAAGATAGCTTGTAGATTCTCCAAGATGTCTAAGATGTCCAAGATGAAGAAAATAAAAATGAAAGGGGTCTTTTATAGGAAAGACAATTTTGAATGAAAGGCTAAGATTGAATGCCAATAATCAATGGCCAAGAATGAAAGATGTAGTTACTATGGACTAGGGTTAGGAAAAAATTATAAGGATTAACGGTCAAGATTAAATTATAAATAATTTAATCAAGGGTGGAGGTTAATTGAGACATGGATAGATAAGGACTTGATGTGGAAGATAAGATTGGCATGGATAAAGAGGTGAGAGGAAATTAAATAATAAATATAATCTAGGTGGCCAATGAATAATTAAATAATTAAAAATAATAATTTAATTATAGAAGAATGTGACAAAGGGAATATTTTGAATTAAATAATGATTTAATTCAAAATTCAAGAGAGTGGACAAAATTTATTTAATTTATGAGAGAAGAGGCTAATGAATAATTAAATAATTAAAATAATTATTTGATTGTAGTGGAAAGTGATAAATAATTAAATAAATAAAGATTTATTTAATTTTAGAAAGAAAAGGACTTAATTAGTGGCATAATTTTATTTTTTTATAAAAAAGGGGTAAAAACTTTATTGAAAATTAGAAAAGAACATTACAGCCAAAACAAAGGGAGCAAGCCCCAGAAATCAAAAGAAGCAACAAAGCAAGTACATAAACAAAATCAACTATCTTCTAGTATTCTTCTATCCTCTTCAAGAAATCTATCCAAATCCTGTCGTAACTCAGGAGAAACCTGCATCCAATCCTCAATCTTCCAGCCAGTATCATGCTTAGAAGCCCATTTAGCCAAGCAGTCAGCAACCTGATTCCACTCCCTTGGGATATGAACAAAAGAAACCGCCTCCATCCTGGAGCTAACCTGAAGAATACGCTGAACAACAGAAGCCAACTACCAATTAATATCAGACATCTTTCTTTCATTCAGCAGATTAATCAAAATCTATGAATCAGCTTCACAAATAACCTTTTGCCATCCCAAAGCAAGAGCCCGCTCCACAACATAAAGAATCGCCAAGCCCTCCATGAGATTAACAGTATTCTCCCCTTCATGAATAGAGAAAATGAATATCACTGAACCCTCAGAATCCCTGCCAACCCCACAAATCCCAACAGGCCCAAGATTACCTCTAGAAGATCCATCAGAATTGATCTTCAAGACTCCAGCCGGAGGAGGTAGCCACCTACCCATCCGTTGCACTCTCTTAGGCCCATGCCTACTTCTCCTGAAACCACCAAAAGAAGAATGTATCCCCCGAAGACCCAATCTATCCACCAACTTAGCATCCCCTTTCCCCAGGGGGAAAAACACTTCACTCTTAGCCACAACCAACTCCTGTATCATACCTAATATATGCATCCACACCTGTTGACCCACCAATTTAACACTACGGAATATCCTATGATTCCACTCCAACCAAGTCTTCCAAAGAAGAAAATTAGGTCCAACATACCAAACCTCCTGCAAAAAGGAGGCCAACGAGGGGGGTCTGCCCATACTATCCCAGAATTCCACCAACGAGGAAGCATGAACACAAGGTTGCTTCCAAACCTCCCACCACTAATGCCAAAGTTGCACAACAAAGGGACATCTGAAGAACAAGTGTGAGGAATCATCTTCCTCTTTCCCACAGAGAACACAAACTAAAGGCCCCTGGAAGCCACGCTTATGAATGTTATCCCAGGTCAAGCACCTATTCCTCACAACAGTCCAAACAAAGCAATTACACTTAGGCCATGATAGCTTACTCCACACCCTCTTCCACCACTGAACCTCCACCCTAACTAACTTCTAAGCCAATAACACCTAATATCCACAAGCAACAAAGTAAATCCCCTTGGGATTTTGAGCCCAAGCAATAATATCCTCTTCTAGTAGAGAGCTACAACTCCTACTGCAAAGAATCGTGTTAAGCTCAGCCTTGCCATCCTCTTCTAGTAGAGAGCTACAACTCCTACTGCAAAGAATCATGTTAAGCTCAGCCTTGCCATCCTCGCCCAATTCCAGCCACTGAGTGGGATCCTTCCAACAAGCCCTCTCCAGCTGACCATAAAAAGAGGTCTTAAAGTCACTCACCCTAGACCAACCAGCCGCAAGAAATATTTGACTCAAAGAAAGCAGGTGAGGAAACTGAGAGATAAGCGGAGGGAAACCATCCCAAGAGTCTAACCAAAAAAGATCTTTTGAACCCCGTCGGCAGATCCAAAATAATCCTTCCTTAATGAGTTGTGCACCCTTCTGAAGAGTACTCCAAATCACCGAACCTTTCCCCTCAAGAGGGTACCTAAGGAGATCATGCCGAGGGACACCAAGGAAATACTTATTAGATAATATCCTTTCCCACAACTGATCCTGCTCCACACACCATCTCCAGAAAATTTTAGCAGCCACAGCCACTCCGAACAAAGTAGATTGACGAAGACCCAAACCTCCATATTGCTTTGGACTACACACATCTTCCCACTTGACCAGGCTCCACTTGGAGGATGAAAAGCTTCCTACCCATAAAAATTGTCTTTCAAGAGAATCCAACTCCTTAAGAAACCCCACTGGAGCCACTTGAAGCATACATTTGTAAGTAGGGAGTGCTTGCACAACTGACTTAAGAAGCTGAACCCACCCAGCAAAAGAAAACCATCTATGTGTCCAATGATTGACTTTCACCCGAAACTTATCAATGATATTCTGCCAAGAACCCTTGGGAAGACGACCAACAAAAATTGGAATGCCCAAATATGTAAAAGGGAGAACCCCTATCTGAAACCTCAAAATATTAGCAATTCTTCTCTGAATGGTGGCAGGCGAATTGAAGAAGAATATGGAAGATTTATCCTCATTAATCAATTTCCCTAATGCCACAAGATAAAAATCCAGCAACTGTCTCAAAAAAGTAGCTTCCTTGATAGTATCCATCCCCATCAAGGTAGTATCATCAACAAACTGTAAATGAGACTGTGGAGGTAAATCTCCACCCCAATGCCAACCCTAAATGATGCCTAACCCAACATTCCTTCTCAACAAACGTCCAAGACCTTCAACAAGAAGAAAAAATAGGTACGGGGAAAGAGGGTCCCCTTGGCGAAGCCCCAAAAAGTTCAGAATGATCACCATTTATTAAAACCGAGAAGGAAACTGATGTAACACAACTCATAACCCATTGGATCCAATCCTCACAAAATTCAAAAGCAACAAGGATCTTCCGAAGGAAGGACCATCTAACCCTATCATAGTCCTTAGCCATATCCAGCTTAATGAACATTTCCTTCTCATGGGAACTGGCCATGGAGTGGATGGTCTCAATAGCAATAACAACCTTGTCCAAAATTTGTCGACCCGCAACAAACCCACTTTGTTCTTCTGAAATCAGCACTTTAAGCCACTTCTTCAATCTCCCAGCCATTAACTTTGAAATAATTTTATATGCCACATTGCAAAGGGAGATAGGCCTAAACTGTGTTAACCTATCTGCCCCATCACACTTGGGAATGAGAGAAATGAAAGTGGAATTAAGAGCATGCAACATCTGATTGTTCCTTCAAGACTCCTGAACAACTGCCAGAAGATCCAAATTTATGATGTCCCAGAACACTTGAAATAACTCTATTGGGAAACCATCAGGGCCATGAGATTTTCCTTTCTTAATTTGAAACACAATCTCCTCCGACTCCTCTAGAGAAATCTACCTCATCAGATACTCATTCGCCTCCCTGGAAACCAATTGAGGGATACAAGAAAGAACCTATTCCTCCTCAATTGAACCCCCTTGTGAATCCTCTTTGAAAAGAGCAGCAAAATACTGTGATGCCTCAGTCAGCAATTTCCTGAAACGAGACAACATGATCCCCCCTGTCGTTAACCAACACAAAGATGGAGTTACCATGCATCCTGGCCTTCACAAAATTAAAGAAAAATGCAGTATTTTGTCCCCTTCCTGCAGCCATTCAACCTGAGCCTTCTGCTTCCAATAAACCTCTTCACATAACTCACATTCCTCCACCACCTTCAAATTCCTAGCCTCTTATTTCAAAAGATCCTCTAAAACCCCATTATCCTGAATCAATCTCGTAACATTATTTAACTCTTCTAGGGCAACGAACTTATCATGAGAAATATTACAAAAACACCGACAATTCCACCTTTTAAGCTAATACTTGACAAACTAAAGAAGCTTAGCGAAAGTATACATTGCAGTACCAAAAGCAGGTCTACCTATCCTCCACCACACATCCACTTGGTCATAAAGAGTAGAGTCTTGTAACCACATAAGCTGGAATTTGAAGGAAGGAGATCAAGGCGCCCAAGCAGAGATGATACTAAGCTTGATAGGCCAATGGTCTGAACCCATCCAATCCAAAATTTTAGAGGAGGTTGACCACAAGCCACCGACCCAATAACAGGAGACCAAGAACTGATCCAGCCTCTCAGCGACATAGTCCTCACCAATCCTCCTATTATTCCAATTAAAATGACCATTACTGGGCTGAACATCAATAAGATTTAGATAAAAAATGCTATCCCTAAGAAGCAGCGCAGAAGGCTCCAATCAAGCAAGTCCACCCCTTTTCTCAGACAACTCCACTATAGCGTTGAAATCCCCAGCCAGAATCCACAGGTGGAAAGGAGCCAGGCTACGAACATATCGAAGGTGGGACCAAAGAAGTTGCTTACCCTGGTATTCAACAAGCGCATACACATTGGAGAGGAGAATACATTCTCTTGTCACAAAGCATGAGGCCACCAATGAAATAGCAGACCTAGAAGATATCCACCAAAGAGGGAAAATCCTCTGTGGGTTCCATAAGCAAGCCACCCCCCTAAACACACCGAGAGCTCCAACACACTAACACTCGCCATACTTCCACAACTTAGGTACCATATTCAACATACTCTCCACAAAAAGCTTAGTTTCCTAAAGAAAAAGAACATCCGGAGATTGGTTCCTAACCAAATCACGAATAGCTTTTTGTCGAGGGCCACTGTTCATGCCCCTTACATTCCAAGATAAAACAATCATTTCTGGGTACATAAGAAGTGTGAATCTAGGGTCTTAACTACCCTTGACTCCACCAGAGTTTCCCCAGTTGATTTAATCTTTTCCAAATCCTTTTTCCTACCTAGCTTGGGATTCTTCTCACTAACCCCTTTCTTTGGATCCTTTTGCTGAATACCCATGCGAGAAGAGGACATGGAGCTCTTTCCAACTTCCACACCAATCTTTATAGGCAAAGGAGAACCCTCTCCCCCATTCGTCAAAGCCCCAATCACAAGATCTGGCCCAGCCGAAATAATCAACTATTGATCTGTGTCCATCTACCCAACACCTGTGTCCTGCACAACCTATATAGCCTCCAAAGGAGGCCCATCCTTTCCTGAACCCAAAGTTCCCTAATCCAAGTTCATCAAACCTAGATTCACTTCCTGTTGACTGAGATCATCCAGCACCTCAAACCTGTTAAAAGAAACATCATCCTGCCTCTCCCCCAGAGTCCTCTTCTGCCCTCGGTTTCTATTGCAAGCTTTGATAGGAATATATCCATCCTCCCTAGTACCATCACTCGGAATAGGCCCCTTCCCCTTATCAACTCCAGGTGGATTGCGAGGAGTTTGGCCAGATTGGGTCCCCATCGGCTTAGCCCAAGGGCACCTGCGCTGCAAATGTCCATACTCATGAAAAAATCGACACTGAAAAGGAAGAGTTTCATAGTCTAACTGTTGCACCCATGTATATGATCCTGCACTCACTTCCATAAAATCTGGAAATGGCATGCTTAAATCAATTTCCACACAGATATGGGCAAAATTCATTACCTTTTTAAACTATGTCTGTTGAGAAGACCCGACTAGTTTACCAAGCATTGAAGCCACTAAATGAAGGACATCCTCTCGCCAACGTTCGACTGGAAACCACGGCAGCCGAACCCACACTAGAACCCTATTTGGGAGCTCTTCAGTCGGATTGAAGCCTGCATGCCATGACTTCATAAATAAGCCCACTTGGTTGTAGAAATAGGGACCCCCCTCAAAAATCATGTTCTGATCCACCATGCAATCAAATGAAACCATAAAGTAATTATTCACCAAGAGCCTAATCTCCATCTCTCCTTCCGGCAGCCAGGTCCTCTGAGCCCAAGATTCCAAAAATTGTAATGAGACTCTTAAACCCATAAACTTGCAAAAAAAAGAGTGTTTCGAATAATATTCAATATCATCTGCCAGCATCTTCATCGGGATAACCAATTTCAGTCTCTCCTTACATCTTTCCAAGCATCCATTAATCTTCATAATCTTAGATCCTCCAGACGATCCAAAACCATTCAACTCTTGATTTAGCACAAACAAATTATTATCAAAAACCTTCTTACCCTGTGATAGAGGTTTCGATCCAAAGGCAGATCAAAAATCCATCATGGGGTTAGCCCCAGATGATTCTCCTCGAGACATGAACCCAGAGCAAGACCCTAAGCGGACATGCAAGCCCCCAAATCAAGGGAACAGAGGAAGACGTCCACATGAGGGTTAGCATAGAACCCCTCCAGCTCCACCCACAGCCCACCACAACTCAAAAGTTTTAGCTACAAACAGAAAATCCCTACCCCCAATCAAGGCACTGCACAACCCAAGGAGAATGACAACTTCATGCTCCAACCACCCACACCACACCCAACTAACTCAGCCCCACGCGGGCCCTGCAGGCTGACAAAGCCTCCCCCAACAGCAGCTCACCAAGGAACACCTCGTCGCCACCTCACACAGAACAAATGCAGGTCCAAACCAACCTGCCAGCACAATCCAAACACCCACCACCGCGCACCCAGGAGATCTAGCAGCGAAGGAAGGTAAACACAACACAATCAACACCCTGAACGCAGAAAGATCCCCCCTCTTCACACCAGCAAGTAAACGCAACCAACAAGCTAGGGCACAGACACCCTAGCTCAACCAACAGAACTCAGAAACACCATCTCGGATCAATTAGTGGCATAATTAAATAAATAAAATTTATTTAATTAATCAAGGAGGAATAAAGATAGAAATGAATTAATTAAATAGTTAAAATAATTTAGTTAATAGAAGACTTATGACTTTAGAAAATAATTAAATAATTAAAATTATTTAATTATCAAAGACAAAAGGGGAAATGATGGAGAATTTAGAAGTCGCGGGCCTAGGACAATTTTTAGTGTCTACAAAAATCATAAGATAAAAATTAAAATAACTCAAATACAAACAAATTGAAATTAAATTGTTTCTAACCTATAAAATCCACTACAAACCTCAAAGATAAGTTAAAGATGTTGATTCACCTTGTTTGGATGCAGATGCAGTCTCAAATAGCACAACACTAATAAGAAAATGAGTGATAGATTTGAAAGAATGTGATAGGTTAGGTGTATAATGGATCCAAATGATGAAGAAAATGATTGAATTTATAGACCTAGGAGATTTGGATGAGGATTAGAACCTAAGTTAGCTAGAAAATTAGTGGAGTCAACTCAACTGAAATTAGAAATTTTCCAATTCAAGTCATGAGAAGATAATATTGAATTTTCTAATTAAAATGATGGATAAATGCGCTCATGAAGTTTCTAATTTCATGCTTAGTTGGCTAATGAAGAGTGGAGATGTTTCAAAAATGAAAGAAGTTTTAACTTAATGGAAGAAAGAGTTGACTAAAGTGGTGGATATAGAAATTTTAAGTTTCCTAATGAAGACTAAGTTAACATTTTAGTAATGATGGAGCTCACTAAAGAGATGAAAATGGAAATTATTTGAAAAATAGAAACTAGATCACATTTAATTAATTAATAAAATATTATTTGATTAAATGGATAAATGGGAATTATTAATTAATAAATGACTAAGTGTGGTACGATAAATGGATAATAAGTAATAAATAATATATGATGATTAAATAGTTGTCATCATTAATAATTTCCAAATTGATCATTTATCACCTAATTAATTAATAATTATTTAATAACTTTATCATTTATCACCAAATTAATTAATTTTTTTTATTAATTATATTCTCATTTATCCATTTCCAGCACGGTTAGGGCAGTTGACGACGGAAGGCATTTATACTTCTAAGGTGGTGAAGGATTTTGCAGTGTTGATGGCTCTTCATTTATGGTCTGTCTTGAGGACATGCTTGAAGCATGCAATGGGGTGGTGGTTGTTGTGCCAATACGATAGTCATACAGGTTATGGGTGTTGTGCTTATCTTTTTAACTACTGTTGTTCCTCATTTTCACCATCAAAGATGATGGAAACGCCTGTGTGTCTGCAGTCTACAAGAAAGTTATGGGCATTCTTCAGAAGAATAGGGTATGAGCATTTGAAATCTGTGATTAAAGATTGGGACGAGTTGGTGTTGGAGGTGGTTCAATTGTTACTAGGGGAGGAGTCCATGACAACAACAAAACACTGGTGAACCAACACAGAAATAGCAGCATGTTTCCTTATAGCGCTATTGGACCTAGAGGTTCCAAAAGCGATGGTGTTGTAGATTGTTTGTAAGCTGGTGTGGGAGAATCTATTGGAGGGTGCCATGGACGTGGTAATAAGAGCCGAATTGGGAGTGGGGCTTCCTTGGCCCAGAGACATGCATTGGGCTTTGCTTCCAGGTGAGGATAAAATGTTACCCCTTTCTCTTGGATATCAAAGGAGAAGCTTTGTAGAGGCATCGTGATCGGGCATGCTGTGGTCTAATCTTCTTGATGCATCACTTGTTCCTAGAACCATCAAGTGGCATGGACTAGCGCTGACACTTCTAGGAGTATTTGCTTGCAAAAGGTGCAGTGTTAGATGGGTAGTTGTCGTCGATGGGTCTATTTTTTTGGTTTTGTGTAACTTTCCTTGGCTACAATAAGGGTGGTGGTGATCATTTCATCTAGTTATGTGTATGGAGTTTCTCCTGGTTGTTGACGGGTTGGGTTTCTAGTCCTGTTATGTCTGGTTTGAAGCTTCTAGTTTGGGGTGGTTTGTGGGTGGTTATGGGGTTAGGGTTTGTGAAACTATGCAAGAAGTTGGATCGATCATTGTAAACTCTTTTTTTAGAAATCAATATAAATATATTTACCTATAAAAAAAAATCCCATTTATCCATTTAATTAAATAATATTTTTAATTAAATATGATCTAATTTCCATTTTTCAAATAATTTTTCATTTTCATCTCTTTAGTCAACTCCATCATCACTAATCAATTAACTTAGTCTTCATTTAGAAACTCAATCTTCTCTCACAAGTTTACTCTGCATTTTAGAAACTTCATCTTCATTGTTCAATTAACTCAACCTAAAATTGGAAACTTTATGTGCACATTTATCCATCATTTTAATTAGAAAATTCAATATTATCCTCTCATGAATTGAATTGTAAAATTTCTAATTTTAGTTGAGTTGACTCCAATGATTTTATAGTTAACTTAGGTTCTAATCCTCACCCATGTCTGCTAGGTCTATAAATTCAATCATTTTCTTCATCATTTAGATCTATCATACATCTAAGGAATTGCACTATGTTGAAATCTAAAATCAATTAATCATCAATCAATCATAACTTGGTATGCTACAAGATTATGCATTTTCATACCTTCAAGGCGAATGAACATCATCATTCTATTTGAGGTTTGTAGTGGGATCAATAAAGTAGAGGTTTAATTTGATTTTAATTTGTGTTTTTTAAGTTCTTTTAATTTCTTACTTCTTATTTCAATGCATACAAGGAGCTTAACTATAGAATCTATTATCTTGGTAAGTTCCTATTTTTACTTTCTGTGATAGGTTTCTCTTACTTATTGTGCTTTATTTCTCTTTAGATTCTTTTGTTGTGTATGTTTTTTCTCTCTTCTTTTGTCTCTAGCTAATTTAATGTTGAAATAGATTTTCCCTAGCACTTCTTTGTGATCTACTATAAATTGTTGTTGTGGATCTCTTGATTGTTTTGGTTCTTCTTTCTCCTCTTCTAATGGAATTATTCTTATCTTATATGGCATTGGGGATGGGTCCTAGTCTATGGAATGTGCCTCTTCACAGTGATGCTTTATTTTTGTGATAACTTTTTATTTGTAAATGACATTTTATTGGTTATTGATGACAAGTATTTATCTAAAATGAACATGGTTTTTTTTTCTTTAGATATTTCTTCTTTTCTTAACTTCCTTTCACTTTTATTAACTATTTTATTCTAGGCAATCTACATCAAGAGATAGGATTTTTTGAAGGTTTCTCAAGAATTCCATGAATCATTCATTCAAGTTAACCTTAATTTTGGGTGTCTATTTCTATTTGTGGTGGTTTAATCATGATGCAGAGCAGGGAGGAAATCTTCTTAAAAACACAATTCAAGCAAAATTAATCAACTTTGCAATCACCAAAACTCCATCTTGGCACATTTTCTCAATTCCACCATTCTTGTCTTGTAGTAGAGAAAACAGTGAAATATGAACATACCTTCCACAATACACCTCAAAACCCCAAAAAAATAATTTTTTTAGACACCCATTTGGACATATTTCAACATACTTCAATTGTGCATATGGTTGTTTTGGAACATCCTCTTCAACAAATGACCGATACGTTGTTGCAAGGCCCAAATTGGCCACTTTTACAAAGGAACGCCTCTCCAAACCTTTTACCAAACCAAAATCCCTTTGTACAGTCCTTTAATAGGCTACAAAACATTAGAATTTTCAAATTTTATCAGAGGAAACAATCCTAAACTCACAAAAACATTAAACCCTTGATTTGGCCATTCTAGGCTTGAAACAAGGAGGGTTTATTGGAAATCCAATCTCTAGAATTTTACTAACCATATCACCACTTCAAACATGTCACAATATGCCTACACAAGATTTACAAACCTTCACCCAACCTCCAAAAATGCAACTTTACCAAACTCCTATACTTAGTTATCAATTTTCAAGCAAAAACTCAAGAAAACCCACCTAGGGCAGCGTCTAAAATTCATCTAAACACCCTCCTTGATCAAAAAAACTTCATAGACATCTAATCCTACCTTAACTCCCCCATTAAACCAAGATACATAGATATATAATGGTGGAATGGGTGTTCAATCCATTTTTTGTGCCTTCAAACCCTTAAAACAAGGTTCTTAACCCGCCTACAGTAAAAAGCTTATAAAAACCACAAATCTTAATGAAAATGCTTCAAAATTGAACCAAAAAAAAGCTACTTCAATCCTCCATTGAATGAAATACAATTTTGGATTTTACTCTAACTGTATGGGCCATACAAATCAAGAGAGTAGTATATTTTCTAGAAAAATGATGCAAGACAGGGTGGTAATGAACTCCAACAAATAATTCACAATTGATTAGGAAGGTTCCAAACAACTTCTAGGGTGACTTGGTTAAGCCACCTATTTCCTTGTAGCCTTGGAGACACACTTATTCAACTATATCTCCATTTTCCTGTTGATTAACATGTCAAATTCTCTGGTAGGGTTATTTTGGATTGTTCCAACACAATCTACCCTTCAACGCTTCACAATGGCCTAATTAGGCCTCTTTTCCAAAGGAGGTCCACCAAAATTCATTCCCTTGTCCTCAAAACCTTCATGCACTCCAAGCACCAGTCACAAAACAAAAAATTCTCACATTGGTTTCCATCAAACAGTCCATATTCTCTCTACCCTAACCAAAAACCAGTCCATTCACCATTGGCAATTAGCTTGCCAACCTTCAAGCACATGATCCAAACCTTTTTTTCACACCACCCTACCTAACAAGCAAATAAAACTCAATCCTACATGCTAATAGGCCCATTCCACCCAACTACTTTACTATCCTATGGTGGAATGGCCTTTATAACTCCATTTCTTACAAAACCCTAATAAACCCTAACCAAAATAGCAACTTGCAAAAATATGTTTAAATCTCCCTTATTCCTGACCAAAAATCACTCCAAGATGATTCAAATGAAAGCTAGAAAGATCCTTTGTCAATTGATATCACCCTTACATTGATTGGCGACTGTACGAGCACATACAATGGAAAAATATATAGGAAAACGTGGAAAATTTAAAGAAAACACAAGCAAACAGAGTATTACTTTATTCAATATGCAAAATCACAATTGCCAACCCTGCTCGAGAGTTCTTACAAGTTTTTTAACACATTTTTACCTTCTAGTAACGGTTCAAAACTCCCATTTGAAATGGTGACCATTCAACTTCTAACTTCAATGAGATTTTCCTCAAAAAAGCACTATACCAAACATTACAAAATTGCAAAACCATGACTTAAACATAAACCTACACACCTAAGACTTCCAACATCTCACTTACACATATTCATGGTCATTTTGACCTTATTACATTAGGAAAAGAATTTACCCCCACTTAGACCCTATGTACAATGCAAACAAGCCAAAATTGTCAAAATTAAAGGTTCCCTGCACCATACAGCCGAGGAAAAAATTCATCCTTCGGATGAAAGAAGGTCTTTGACTGATGTGCCATGCTTCTTAATGTCTTCTTCAAACATCCAAGTTTCATCTTCTTCTGGTAACCCAAGCCATTTGACCAAGTGTTCAATATATACTTTCCTCCTTGTCCTCTTTACCTCCCTTGAGTCCAAAATAGCTTCAAGCTTCATTGGTTGAGTGGGTGGAAGATCTTTGATCTAATCTTCCTCATCATTTTTAGGTTCACCTACTTCTTTACCTACAAAAACAGATCCCTTGAAGGGATATAGGTTTGTCACACTAAAAATTAGTGAGATGGCAACTCCTTGTGGGAGTTCAATCTCATAAGCATTGTTTCCATACTTGTGGACCACCTTGCAGGGTCCTATCTTCTTCATCATTAGTTTTGTATACTTTCCCTTAGGTAGCCTCTCCTTTCTTAGATGTGCCCACACTAGATCACCCACCTTTAATTGTACATCTCTCCTTTTCAAGTATGCCCTCTCTTTGTACTTACCTACATTCTTCTCAAGTGTCTCCTTGACCCGTTTGCGTATGTCATGCATAGCCACAACAAAATCCTCTCCTTGAGAACTCCTCTTATTCATTCCACTCAAGTCCCTTAACTCACAAACACCCCTTGAATGCATTCCATAGACAACCTCAAATTGACTTCTACTAATACTCTAATTGACTGAGTCACTATAAGCATACTCTCCTTGTGACAAGATCAAATCCCATGACTAGTTATGTTCCTTAGTTAAACACCTCAGTAGATTACCCAATGATCTATTAACAACCTCAGTTTTCCCATCGGTTTGAGGATGGTAGGCAGAGCTGAAATTTAAATTAGTTCCCAACTTTCTCCACAATGTTCTCCAAAAATGGCCAATAAACTTTGTATCTTTGTCAAATACTATTGACAATGGCAGCCCATGTATTCTAACAATCTCCTTGAAGAATAGGCTTGCAATGTGTGAAGCATCATTGGTTGATTTACAAGCAATGAAGTGTGCCATCTTGCTAAACCTATTCACCACTACATACACACTGTCATACCCCCTTGAAGTTCTTGGCAGACCCAAGACAAAATCCATGCCTATTGCTTCCCATGGTCTGCTTGGTATGGGTAAAGGCTGATAGAAACCAACATTGGAGCTTGTCCCTTTTGCTCTTTAACATATGACACAACCTTCTACATAATTTTTAACATCCAAATGCATCTTAGGTCAATAGTAAAATCTTTTTATCTGATCTAAAGTTTTGTCACAACCAAAATGTCCTCCTAGGCTCCCACTATGCTTCTCTCTAACTAAATTCTCCCTCATGGAGCACTTAGGGATACATAACTGAGCTCCCCTAAAGAGTAGCCCATCTTGCAACACATAATCTTCATATTCTTTATGAAATGATTCTTGGGACTATTCACAAACAACAAACACATCATGGAAGTCTTCATCAGATTTATACATACCTTTGAGTGAGTCCACACCCACACTTTGAAGTTGTACCTCTTGCACTAATGTTGCCCTCCTACTCAGAGCATCTGCCACTTTTTTGGCTTGTCCCTTCTTATGATTTATAGTAAATGTGTAATCTTGCAAGTATTCCACCCATTTCATGTGTCTATGGCTCAATTTCTCTTGTCTATTCAAAAAACTCAAAGCATGATTGTCTGTGAATACCACAAATTCTTTAGGTAATAGATAGTGCCTCCATTTTTTAAGTGATTGCACCATAACATACATTTCCAAGTCATATGATGAATATTTTCTCTTTGCCTCATTCAAATTTTCACCAAAAAATGCAATAGGTTTCCCCTCCTGACTTAACACTGCCCCTATGGCCAAATTACTAGCATCACAAATTCGTAAACACCTTAGCAAAATCAGACAAGGTAAGTATTGGTTGTTTTGCTACCTTTTGTTTGAGGTAATCAAAGCTTTTATCAGCCTCCTTTTTCCACTGAAACCTACTCCTCTTCTCTCCTTTGATGGTATCTATCATTGGTGCAACTGTATGACTAAATCCCCTTATAAACTTTTGGTAGAAGCTTGCTAGGCCATGAAATCTTTTGACTTCCCCAACTGTTTTTGATGTAGGCCAATTAAGAATGGGTTCAACTTTCTTGGGATCCATCTTCAAGGTTCCTCCTGAGATCACAAATCCCAAATATATCAGTTCTTGCTTCATCCATTCACACTTCTTAAGGTTGATCATGAGCTTTTCTTCATGCAACTTTCCCAAAACTCTATCCAAGTGTTCCAAGTGATCTTCCCTTGTCTTGTTGAATACCAAGATGTCATCTAAATACACCACTACAAATTTGTTAATGAAATCTTTTAACACCTCATTCATGAGTCTCATGAATGTGCTAGGAGCATTGGATAGCCCAAAGGGCATCACCATCCACTCATAGAGGCCCTGATTAGTCTTGAAATCCATTTTCCATTCATCACCCTCTCTGATCCTTATCTAGTGGTAGCCACTTTTTAAGTCTATTTTAGAAAAATATTTTTCCCCTACCAAACTATCCATGAGATCTTCCATCCAAGGTATAGGAAACCTATACCTAATAGTTATCTTGTTAATAGCTCTTGAATCTGTGCAAAGTATCCATTCACCATATTTTTTGGGTGCCAAAAGAGTTGGCACAACACATGGACTAAGGCTCTTTCTTACCAATCCCTTTTCTAATAGCTCTTGCACTTGTTTTTTGATTTCCTCATTTTGTTGAGGAGTCATTTTATAAGCCACCTTATTAGGAAGGCTTGCACCAGGGATTAAGTCAATATGATGACTTACATCATGGATTGGAGGCAATGAACTTAGAAATTCCTTCACCACTATGTTCTCATACTTGTCAAGTAAGGTCTAAACCTCTTTTGGAACTTCTTTTACCCTACCATCTGTTACTACATCAGAAATTGGTTTCCCAACAATGGAAAACCCAACCTTCTCTTCTTCTAAGTCCTTTAGAAACACCTTCTCTTTCACTATCATCACACTAGGTCCTTCATGGACTGTATGCTCATCTTCTTGCAGAGGTTCTAATCTGATATGTACACCATCTTTTTCAATCTAATGTTCTTTTTTAAAGCCATCATGTTGTGCCTTATGGTCATATTGCCAAGGCCTACCAAGGAGTACGTGGCACACATCCATGGGCACAATGTCACAGAGTATCTTATCTTTATAAGGCCCTATTGAGAACTCTACATAAGCCTGCTCATTGACAAGAACCTGTTGCCCCTTGTTTAAACATGAAATTTTGTATGGATTAGAGTGGGGAATCCATTTCAATTTGAGTTTTTCCACCATTTCTAGAGATACTATATTATCTTTGGAGCCAGAGTCAATTATAACTTTACATACCTTCCCTTGGACTTTGCAAGTTTTTCTAAACAAAGCTTTCCTTTGAGGTGGCTCCTTTGAAGTTGGAACTTTGATCAAAGTTCTCCTAATCATCAAAGACTCCCCTAATTCTGGTTTGGCATGGAGAGTTAAAGGACCTAAACATGATCCCACACTTTCTGCCTCTTCTTCTTCATGAACAAGTTGAGTTCTTCTTTCTCCACTTTAATAGCTTGATCCCTGCTTATTTGGACACTTCCATGCAAGGTGTCCATACTGAGTACAATCAAAACACTTTCCTAAAAAAGCATTAGAGCCTCTTGCTGATCCATTAAATCTTCTTCTTCCTCCTGTCCTTCTTCCTCTAAAAGTTCCCCTTGTTTCTCCACTTGACTCTGGAGTAGTGCCTTGTTCATTTGGTGACTTTTGAAAGCCTCTTCCTCTATTGTTACCTCTACCCCTAGCTTTCTTTTCTAACCTCTTCTTTATCTTCTCCTCAACTTTTGTAGCCATTTGGAAACACTCTTCTACTGACCTAGGAGTAATCAAACTAATTTCATCTTGGATTGTAACCCTTAATCTATTCAAATATCTGGTGACTCTCTCTTTCTCATTCTCCATATGCCCTGACCTTATGGTTAGTTTATGAAATTCTTCAGTATAAGTAGCTACATCCATCTCTTTTTGTTTCAAAATTTGCAGCCTTCTATAAATCTATATTTCATAGTTAGCTGGTAAGAATTGACTCTTGATATTCTACACCATCCCATCCCAAGAAGTAATCTTGGGCTTAAACTTCTTTACCCTTTCTTCTTGAATGTAGTTCCACCAGGTTAAAGCTAGTCCCTTTAGTTTTGTCTTAGAAAATTTAACTTTCTTGTCTTTAGATATCTCCCTAAACTCAAAGTAATTATCTAGAGCATCAATCCACTCTATGACTTCTTCTCCATCCATCTTGCCCCCATACGTTGGAATTTATATCTTCACCTCCTAAGCCTCACCTTTTGCAGCCTTAAGCACCTACACGAACTTCTTCTCTTCAATCCCCAACTCCTCTTGGGGTTCTTCTTGAGGGTTTTCCTCTTCACCCTCATCGTCAAGGTCACTCACCTCAACAATACCCTTACCTCTCTTAATCTTCTTCTCTAGTGCTTCCATTCTTCCTCTCAAGGCTCTAATCTCCTTAGCAACTACTGTTCTACCCATCTTTGGAGGCATTTTGTATGGTTATTTGCACCTTTTCTCCTAAAACTCTAAATTCCTTTGTTAATGGATCTAGAGCCTAAGCTCTAATACCACCTGATGCAAGACAGGGTGGTAATGAACTCCAAAAAACAATTCCCAACTGATTAGGAAGGTTCCAAACAACTCCTAGGGTGACTTCCTTAGTTAAGCCACCTATTCCCTTATAGCCTTGGAGACACACTATTCAACTATATCTCCATCTGTAGACCGCTTCAATTTTTGAAGAACACATTTTCAAGGACCCTTTAGGTTGTTGATTAACATTTCAAATTCTCTGGTAGGGTTGTTTTGGACTGTTCCAACACAATCTGCCCTTCAACACTTCACAATGGCCTAATTAGGCCTCTTTTCCAAAGGAGGTCCACCAAAATTCATTCCCCTGTCCTCAAAACCTTCATGCACTCCAAGCACCAATCACAAAACAAAAAATTATCACATTGGTTTCCATCAAACAGTCCATATTATCTCTGCCCTAACCAAAAACCAGTCCATTCACCATTGGCAATTAGCTTGCCAACCTTCAAGCACATGATCCAAACCTGTTTTTCACACCACCCTACCTAACAAGCAAAGAAAACTCAATCCTACATGCTAACAAGCCCATTCCACCCAACTACTTTACTATCCTATGGTGGAATGGCTTTTAGAACTCCATTTCTTACAAAACCCTAATAAACCCTAACCAAAATAGCAACTTGCAAAAATCTGTTTAAATCTCCCTTATTCTTGACTGAGAATCACTCCAAGATGATTCAAATGAAAGCTAGATGGATCCTCTATCAATTGATATCACCCTTACATTGATTGGTGACTGTACGAGCACATACAATGGCAAAATATACAGGAAAACGCAAAAAATTTAAAGAAAACACAAGCAAATAGAGTATTACTTTATTCAATATGCAAAATCACAATTACCAACCCTGCTCGAGAGTTCTTACAAGATTTTTAACACATTTTCACCTTCTAGTAACGGTTCAAAACTCCCATTTGAAATGGTGACCATTCAACTTCTAACTTCAATGAGATTTTCCTCAAAAAAGCACTGTACCAAACATTACAAAATTGCAAAACCATGACTTAAACATAAACCTACACACCTAATACTTCCAACATCTCACTTACACATATTCATGGTCATTTTGACCTTATTACATTAGGAAAATAATTTACCCCCACTTAGACCCTATGTACAATGCAAACAAGCCAAAATTGTCAAAATTGAAGGTACCCTGCACCAAAAAACACAGAAATTTAAAAACTTTTTTTTATGATTTTCTTCAATAAAAACTTCAACAACAACCTTGCCTCAAATTACAGAGGCATATTTAAGCTTTTACATCTAAAAGACACCCAACTCAACTGACTCAACCAACAAAACCAACTTTTGAACTTGAAATGACTGTTGAACTTCTCTATTATGTAATTTTTGCACTTTCCATAACAACATTTTGACAACATTACAAAAATGAACTCAAACTAACCAAATGACCCAAATAACATTAAGGATGGTCTATTATGACCTTATTTTCCTAAATCAAAGACTCAAAACATCTAAAACTATCAAATTAACTTATCTACAAAACTTGTAAATTTGAACCATCATGGTGCCCTTGCAGCATACACCCGACCTAAAAGAAGACCATGAGTCCCTTAAGGAACATTAAGAACATGTCTCGTACCCTTGAATTCTTTCCAATCTACATGTTCATTTTGTACTCCTTTCCAATGTGTCAAATATTGGAAACTTGCACTATTTCTGCCCTTTGACTAATTCTCTCTTTGAAAGGATTGTCCTCCACTTGTTAATTGTTGTTTCACTTTCCCTCCACCTAGAAATGAGATGGAACCTACTTTCAAACCTGGAAACACACCTCTATCAACCTTATCTTTGACTATCTTCTTCCTTACCCTTGAATCATACCTAACTTCATTCAGTTGTTCCTGCCAAACACCTTTTCTCACTTCATCTTTTCCTCTTTTCTCTGTCATCATACTTACTGCCTCTAATGTCACTATCTTATCAGACTCATAAACCACTATTTCATCAGTCTTAGTAACCTCTATCTTGTTAGAAATTAATTTCCCCTTGACCGCCTTTTCTTCCAATGGATAAATCACTATCCCTATCACAATTTCATCACACTTTTCTAACCCATTTTGAGTTTGCACATGGAATTCATCCTTGACCTTCTCTAGGTCTGCATTTGACATATTTTCATTACCTTCTCTTCCCAATACTAAATAATTTCTCACACTTGTTGTCTTGACACTTTCAAGCTTTGAAGTGACTGCAACCTCTACCTTCTTTTCTCCTTCTTTTCACAAACTCTTTCTTGCCAAACATGATGAATTTTGTTGCCTTGGTTTGTTCTTTACCATTCTCCTGCAATGGTGTTAGTGTGAAAGCATTTCCATCCTTTTCAATGGTGTAAGTATTATTTCTACCATCATAAAGTGAATTCTTATCAAATTTCCATGGCCTTCCAAGTAGTAAATGGCAACAATCCATTGGTAAGACATCACAAAGTATCTTATATCTATATCCA
Source organism: Sequoia sempervirens (assembly GCA_007258455.2). Taxonomy (NCBI): domain Eukaryota; kingdom Viridiplantae; phylum Streptophyta; class Pinopsida; order Cupressales; family Cupressaceae; genus Sequoia; species Sequoia sempervirens. The sequence continues at coordinate 11,321,213 of VDFB02058242.1, forward strand.
CCAAAGCTAAACTCAACAAAAGCTTGTTGAATAACCAAAATGGACTGATCATCATTCACCCAAGATACTCTATATGGTGTTTCATGAGGCACATTTTCTAATTTCAGTTTATCTAACATTTCATTTGACACCATGTTATTAGTAGAACCAAAATCTATCACTACCTTGCATACCTTTCTATTGCATTTGCATGTGGTCTTGAATAGTGTCCTTCTTTGAGTTGTCTATTTCTCCTTGGATGCTTGAAGCAATGTTCTTCTCACCATCAATGACTCCCCAACTTCTAGACCAAAAATTTGAGTAGGAGAATGCACACTTTCACAATCATCTTCTTGGACCAATTGCACTCTTTTGTCTCCTCCACTTGAAGTAGATCCTTGCTTCTCAGTGTAGACACCTAAAAATGACCTAGGCCTGCAAGCTTCATTTTTACCACTTTCGTCCTAGCATAATTATGACATTTAATTATGTCCTTGGTCCATATTCGACTATTGATTAAATAATTCATAATTATTTAATTAATTCATGTCATTTATTCCTCATGATTATTAAATAAATAAGTTTTATTTATTAAATATGTCATTAATTGTCTAAGGTCTTCCTTTAATTAAATAAATTTCTTAATTTATTTAATTCCCCTTTGTCATTTATTTCTTCTTGATTATTAAATAAATAAATTTTATTTATTTAATTACGTCACTAATTAGGTCCCCTTCTTTCTAAAATTAAATAAATTCTTATTTATTTAATTTTTGTCCACTATCCACTATAATTAAATAATTATTTTAATTATTTAATTATTCATTGGCCACTTCTCTCATAAATTAAATAAATTTTATTTATTTAATTTGGTCCACTCTCTTGAATTTTGAATTAAATCATTATTTAAATTCAAAATGATTCTTTTGTCACATTCCTCTATAATTAAATAATATATTTATTATTTAATTATTCATTGGTCACCTAAATTAAATAATTTTTATTATTTAATTTCTCCAGAACCTCTTTATCTGTGCCAATCTTATCTTCCAAATCAAATCTTATCTCTTGACATCTCATTCAATTTCATCCCTTGATTGAATTATCTCATAATTCAATCTCAACCCTTCATTTCTTATCATTTGCCCTAATTTTGACCTAACCCTAATTCATACTACAACATTCAATCTTGACCATTGATTCTAGGGTATTTGTCATCTTCTCATCCTGGCCACACATTCAAAATTGCAGTTTTTATAAAATGGCAATTTTGTTCTTATTTTGGCATCTCATGCTCATTCTGTCAACTTAGATTCTTGTCATGGTCATTTGCAGTCATTGTCATTTTAGTCTATTGTGAGGTCATTTCTTTTATACAAATCCTTCAACACTTGCATGGGCTTTGTCATTATTCTAGGTGCTCATTTGAAATCTGAGGGAATCTCTATTTACTGCAAGCTAGGAGGTGTAACAAAGGTGAAGCATGGAAAATGAAGACTTAGGGTAACTTTGTTCCTTTTGTTTTCACATTTATTTCCTTTGTACTTTGTTACTTCAATGGATTTTTAATGTTATTGTGCTAACCCCTTTAACTAAACTCTGATTTTCTCTTGATTACACTCAGGACACTTGAATGTTGGATTCCCAAACAGCTTACAATGGTAACATCTACCTAAAAATGATTTGGAACTTCTACCTTCATCAAATCTACCTCTGAAACCTCTAAAACCACCTCTTGGATCAACCACTTGTTCCTTTCTTTTCCTTGCTTCTTCTTGGTCTTCAAAATTTTACCTTGATCTTCTTCCTCTACTAATATTTCCTTTACCCCTTCCTTGTCTTTCTTGTCTTCTTTTTAGTTTCTCCTCTTCCTTAGTAGCCAATTGAAAACATTCCTCAATTGATCTAGGTGTTGTCAAACTCAATTCATCTTGGATTTGATACCTCAACCCACATATATACCTTGCAATATTTTCATTCTCATCCTCAATATGACCAGACCTAATGCTCAACTTGTGAAACTCCTCGATATATGTCATAACATCCTTCTCTTTCTGTTTCAAGCTTTGCAACTTCTTAAAAGTTTGAATAGCATGATCACTTGGAAAAAATTGTGCTTTCACCTTTGCTACCATTCTATCCCATGAACTAATTTTTGGCTTTCCCTTCTTCACTCTCTCCTCTTGAATGTAATTCCACCATGCCAATGCAAGTCCTTTTAACTTTGTCTTAGCATACTTCACTTTCTGATCATCAACAACCTCCTTGAATTCAAAGCAATTATCTAGTGCATCTATCCAGTCTAACACCTCTTCAACATCCAATTTTCCATTATACATTGGCACACCAAATTTCACATTAGAAGCATCACCTTTTACATCCTTGAGCATATTTATCATTCTTCTTTCATCAGGATCCCAATCAGCACCTTGGATTCTTCCACTTGGAGGGTTTTCTTGCTCTCCTTCTTCCTCTTCTTCTCGATCACTTTCCTCATCAGCGACCTTTCCTCTTCTTTGCTCTTTCTCCATTGCTGAAAACCTAGATAAGATTACTTCTTGTGACTCTTTTAACATCTTTATCTCCCTTGCAAGCACTGCACTACCTTTAGGAGGCATTTTGTCTATTCAACTTCTCACCTTTCACACTTCAAACTTCAACCTTTCACCCACAAATGATCTAATACCTATGATTTAATACCACTTGATGAAAATAAGGGAGGAAATATTCTTACAAACATAATTCAAGCAAAATTAATCAATTTTCCAATCACCAAAACTCCATCTTGGCACGTTTTCTCAATTCCACCATTCTTGTCTTGTAGTAGTGCAAACAGTGAAATTTGAACATACCTTCCACAATACACCTCAAACCCCAAAAAAATTCACCTTTCTAGACACCCATTTGGACATATTTCAACATACTTCAATTGTGCATATGGTTGTTTTGGAACATCCTCTTCAAAAAATGAATGGTATGTTGTCCCAAGGCCCAAATAGGCCACTTTTACGAAGGAACACCTCTCAAAACCTTTTACCAAACCCAAATATCTTTGGATAATCCTTTAACAGGATACAAAACTTCATATTTTCCAAATTTTATCAGGGGAAACAATCCTAAACTCACAAAAACATCAAACCCTTGATTTGGCCATTCTAGGCTTGAAACATGGAGGGTTTATTGAAAATCCAGCCTACAGACCTTTAATAACCATATCACCAATTCAAAAATGTCACAATATTCCTTCACAAACTTTAAAAACATTCACTCAACCTCCAACAATGCAACTTTACCAAACTCCTAGACTTAGCCATCAATTTTCAAGCAAAAACTCAAGAAAACCCACCTAGGGCAGCATCTAAGATTCATCTAAACACCCTCCCTGCTCAAAAAAACTCCATATAAATATAATCCTACCTTAAATCCCCCATTCCACCAAGTTACAAAGATATCTAATGGTGGAATGGGTGTTCAATCCATTTTTTGTGCCTTCAAACCCTTAAAACAAGGTTCTTAACATGCCAGCAGTAAAAAGCTTATAAAAACCAAAAATCTTAATAAAAATGCTTCAAACTTGAACCAAAACAAAGCTAATTCAATCCTCCCTCAAATTCAATGCAATTTTGGATCTAACTCTAACTGTATGGGCTGTACAAATCAAGAGAGCAACAGATTTTCTGGAAAAACACATAAATTTAAGAGCTTTTCTATGATTTTCTTCAATAAAAACTTCAACAACAACCTTGCCTCAAATTCTAGAGCTATATTTAAGCTTTTACATCCAAAATACACCCAAATCAACCGACTCAACCAACAAAACCAAATTTTGAACTTGAAATGACCGTTGAACTTCTCTATTTTGCAATTTTTGCACTTTCCATAACAACATTTTGACAACATTACAAAAATGAACTCAAACTAACCAAATGACCCAAATAACATTAAGGATGGTCTATTATGACCTTATTTGTCTAACTCAAAGACTAAAAACATCTTATACTATCAAAGGACCTTATCTACAAAACTTGCAAATTTGAACCATCATGGTGCCCCTACACCAAATCAATTGCAATAACATCGAGGCTTAATACTTCCACATGTTTCCTCTAGCATTTTTCTTGATGTACCATATATTTCGATATTATCTTTTGACACTATCAGTATTGTTCCTACCCTTTCAATATTTCTTGTTATTGGTTTTGGGTATGAAAAATTTATATTTATTTGTTAACAATCTTAAACCTTCTATTTTTTATTTTTCTTATTTGGTAGCACCCACATTAGCACGCTTAAGAGAACCCACCTTAGTGCAATCAATTCCTCTCTCTTTTTCATTTCCATTATTTTGAAGAACCTCTCTTATCTTCTATTATTTATTTCTATTTCCTTTCTTCCCTTCTCTTGCTTTCCATGTTCAATCAACTTGTCAATCCAATTTCCTCTCTAACTTCTCTTAGTTTCTTGTTATCTCCTTTAGCCATGGGTATTAATTATTTAGTATTAAATTAGTCCTATATTCATATCATGGTAGTTATTGTATATTCACTATTACTGATCACATCCTTTTAGGGATCTATTTTGGAGATCCCCCTATTTTATTTTCCATCTGTTAGATGCATAAATCCCTCTCATGAGGTTGAAACCTGGGGAATTCTTCCACATATCTTTTGAAAGAAATTTTCATGAATTTTATATTATCTTTCTTACTAGTTTTATTTTGTTCTTTGATCTATTTTTTATTGGATAACTGGGATCCCAACAACAAAACTAATGTTAGAAAGAAAAGAGGAGAAAACACAAAAGTTTTGTATCTAAATGATTTCTTAAGGAATTGTATTTATACCCTAGTATTAGCAATAGTAGAAGGGTCAAAGATTGAGATATAATATGGTGTTTATAATAATCTACCAACATGTATTATAGATAAAAGCTTATCTAATTATAAACATAATATTATATAAAACATTCATGAATCCTATATATATATATATATAATTACATTCTTTATCTCTTACATGCATCTTCCTTCCCTTCACAATATCTTTCTATCTATACATATAGATAAGTTTGGGGATATGTCTCTTACAAAATACATCTATTCCTATCAAGCCTAGTCAACCTTGTGCTTTGTATGCTCTTTGTAGTGGTTTGCAGTAGTTCTACTACTATTTTGTAGCTCTATTTTTTGTCATTTGCCTCTTACCCCACCAAAAAGATCCCATGGTGTGTGTAGGAAAATTCATTCCTTTTGTTGGATTCAAATTCGTTGTGCTATTTTTTCTTAATTCCCTTCACATTTTATCCTTTTTTTGGCCCAAGTTTATAATCAATTTGAGATAATTTATGTTGGACCTTTGAGTTTGTGTTCCCCTTTTCTCTTGTGTTTCCTTCCATTTTTACTTTAGTAAATTATCCAAGTGAGAAAAATAAAAAATTAGCAAGGTTTTTGTCACCTTTCTTGAATGATTTCAAAACCCATTTTGAGACCTAACAAGGTTTTTGCAACCTTATCAAAGCCCAACATGGTTTCTCTAACATTTTCAAAATTATCTATCTTTTAGTGAAGTTTCTAAAACCTCTATCAATAGCCGATAAGCTTTTCACAACATTTTTAGAGTCCAACAAAGGATTTACAAACTATTATTTTTCTTTTGGTTAATTTTTCATTGACACTTTTTGGAGGTTTTGAAACCTCTATCAAGATTCAACAATGATTTCACAACCTTGATGCCCGACTCACCATTGGTTTCTTAACCTTATCATTTCAATTGTCAAATATGGAAAGACTTTGTGTTTTGGCAAGTTGAAAAGGTTCTAAAACATTTTTTAGCTTCCAAAAAGGTTCTCCTAACCTTGTCTGAGCCTAAAAGTATTTTCAAATCCTTTTGAAAAAGTGAAGGATGAAAAATGTTTTAGAAGGCTCACTGATAAGTGGAGGAAGTTTAGAACTTGCATTGACTCCCAACAAAGTTCTCGCAACCTTTTTGAAGCATGATGAGGTCATTATAACCATTTTTATTGTAAATAAAATAGAAAATTTTGGAGTGCTGATATTTTGAATAATTTCAAGAACCTATGTTGACTCTTCACAAGTTTCTCACAACCTTGTCAGAGCTTGACATACTTTTTAAAACCTATTGAAACTAAATTGAATGCAAGGGGGAGAAGGTGTGTCTTTTGATGAATATTTTTTGTGGTTCATGAACCATTTATGGTTTCTAGTGTGGTTCTAATATCACTTATTTTTTCCAGTAAGTAAAGAAGTAAAAGATATCAAAACAAAGAATAAGTGTGTTGGTGCATTAGTGAGTTGAAGAGGTTGTGAAACCTCTATCAACTCTCAATAAGGTTTTCATAACCTTGTCAAAGCTTGATAGGTTTATGGAAATTGGATTTTTGGGTGACACCTAGTGCAATAGGTGCTCAAAATAATAAGGATTATGCAAGAAGGAGCACGTGATTGATAGAGATTCCTATAATCTTTCATAAGGGAATTTTTAAATTAGTTTGCGGTGCCAAGTGAAACAATGTGGTGTATTACTCCCCACCTACTCATTTTAATGGCAGTATCTCACCCACCTACTATAATTCAATGGTGTTGATATTATTTGATTTGGGATACCCATTTTGGGCAAGATTCATTCCTAGTCATGGATTTTGATGTTGCTATAGTGCAATAATTAGGGTTTGACACCCTACAAGTGTTAAATGAAGATTTTGGTTTATTTTAGAGAGAGCTTGTTTGATTGTGGTCTCCAAATGCTACAGAGTTGTATGGAATCCATTAAATCTATATTTAGTTCATTTTGAGGGATTATGAACTTGTGGAATTAAAGGAGATTAGTAGTGTACATGTGAATTTTATTGTAGAATGTCTCCAAGGCTTTAACTATACATTTAATAAGGATTCTTAGTCATAGCTAGGTATTTTTGCATGCCACACTTTCTAGCATGAGTATAATTTGGTACAAAATAATATAAAAACATTCTAAAAATGTTACAAGTATTGTAACAATCTCTCTCATTTTATGTATGAATATGTGCAATTATTTTATGGATTACTAAGTATGTTCTATCACAAAATTTAATGATAATTATTGTATGAAAAAATTAGATCCATATTCTTTCATTCTAATATATTATCTTCTCAATGTATTATGACTTTGTTTCCCAATAGATAGGCACTGGTCTACAACCATACACTACTGTCACACCATAAAAAATAAAAAAATAGCTTAGTAGTAAGTTCTTCTTATGCACCCATGATGATCAATATAACTAGGGAAATATTCTTAAGTGAATATTCAATAGATATATTTTATGTGGATCATACTTGCATAGTTGTATCATCTATATAGAGGTTTTA
>VDFB02058242.1:11328657-11345130 GCA_007258455.2 Sequoia sempervirens
AAATGATTTATTTTGTGTATATTTGTTATTCATGCAATACATGAGACCACATTCTTTGAGGCATGATGAAAAATAATTTAAATTTCATCGTTATGTTTCCAATACTTTCACATAGATCTACTAAAAAAGGGTGACAATACCTATGATAAATATTCATATACATGCATAAATAGTACAATTTGTTCCACTTTATCCATCACACCATTTTTAGGTTTATAGTTGACGTGGATAAATGATAATTTGTTGATAACCATTATAAAGTTCTTTAATTAAAATTTTCAAATTTGATCCATAATAGATTGTTGTTCTAAGTGTGGGATTGGGTTGTTGATGCTATAGAATCTCCAAAAATGATACACCAAAATCTCCTTATGCATAGTCTGCAATTATAATAAACCTTTTGATTTTGTTTAGGAATTTTTGTCATCATTTATTCATGCAAGTTACTTTGACCTATTAGAGTTTTTTTTATGATTTCTCTCCTCAATTCATGGTTGCAAATCGATGCATCCTATAGCTCTATGACTGATGTCTACATCATATATTCATTATCCAAGTGTATATGCTTATAAAGATGAGGAAAGTGTTTTATTTAGTCAATTCATTGAAAATTTTGGTGGTTTTGTTTTGTTTAATGTCATTCTACTTTCTCTAATGGGTCAGAAAATATTGATGTGTTAAATTATATGTTTAAACTCTATGGGATCGGTATTATTTTTGATGTGAAGCTCTTAGTATTTGTGCATGTAGAAGCACCAAGTTTGCAACAATGTTTTGATTCTCTCGCTATCATACATATCATATAAATTAATAGGAAATAAATATAAGAAATAAGATCTTGACAAAAAGTAGGGGATGTTTTGAAATATGTTTCGAGTGTTGAACTACGTCATTAATAATCAATCATAGGGTACAATGGAATCAAAATTATTAATGGGTTTAATTGTAGCAAGAACGTACTCATAATCTAGATCAAATGTACCCCTAAAAAAATTAATGTACAAGCTATTAATATATTGAAGTGTATTTAAGTCTTAATTTACGAAATTACAACTTTGCCTTATTTAAAAGTATATAGAGCATGGCTTGAAGGATTCTAATTCAAATTGAATGCCCTATACCTAATCCATTCGACCTCCTCAAGATTATCATTCAACGTAGGATCACTTATAGGTAAAGAAATAAAATAAAATGAAGTAAAATGTTGAGTATTATTAGACTATTAATGAGATTGTCTCATGAAAATTGGTTAAACGTAACTATCACCAAATACCTCTTAATCCAAATCATCATAAGAAATATTACTATTCTTAGTTAACAATTTACTTTTAAAAGATATTAGTTATGAGTAGTTATCATACAAAAATGTAAGTCTTGATCAAAGAATTTATGTAAGTTATGTGTATTGTTGGTATCACTATATGATTATAGCATGCTTTTAATAAAGTTTCCATCTCTCAGATTGTTTCAAATTGTGGGTATCTCTTTTATGAGTATAGAAAGTGATAATTGTGAATCATTCATTTGATCAATTAAGAGTTATTAGCTTGCATGAATTTGTTTTATTTATTGTTTTTCACCTACTCTCAATATGATGATCAAGTGGAATTATGCATTTAACTAATTTTTAAATACTTTCTCTAATAGGTTGTTTGGTAATACTTCATACGAATGGATATTGTTGATATTTTTTTAAAAGGTTAATATAGAATGCTTATTTTACTATCAATGATACTTAAACTATTTTTAGATTTTAAACTTATTATTGAACAATTCATATCTTGGGAATTATGCTATCATATTTCTAACGCCATTTTTCATTTTAGATTTTTTGAGCTTTTCCTTATAAAGATTTAATTTTGTTAGATATAGCTTTTAAAAAAAACCTAAGAAAAGAAAGGAAAACAAAACTAGTAGCATTCGGTATCAATGATGCCTCTGGCTCACGTTTGCAGGTAATGTCGTCACACTTGAGCTATTGCATCTATAGCCTAATATAGCTACAATAACGGTGTCTATGGCATTACCCCTATAAATCGTTGGGGAGAAATAAGGGACATTGTTTGATTAAATCCAAAGGGAGGGAAATCCACTTTGGAACGATAACCTAAAAAAATAAAAATGAAATGAATCAAATCTGCTAGTGACAACCTAGAAAACCAAAGTAGGAATTTTTTAAGGTGCAATGTAAATTTGGTTTTGAATTTATTTTTGTTGTTGACATATGCTAATTATGAAATTGTTTAAATGGGTCAAGGGTGACGAATATTAATAAGAAATAGGTTAGATGAATACTGTTAGGTAAACAAACAATGGTCAAGTGGACCATTTGTTATCTATGCTTCCCTTCATGGGTAGCAACCACAGAGGAACTATCTAGGGGAACAAGAACCCTAGAAACGGTTGTGTACTCGCCTTTTTATAATAGTTCACAAAAAAAATAGTCTAGAAAATAGAACTACATATTTTATGCCTTGATCTCGTTTTGAAGTAGGGTATGTAGGTAGTCTAGGAAATGAAGGATGCTCCCAATAATCAGGCATTCAAGAACGAGGTTTAGGGCAAGCAAGATCGTCTAAACATTTCAAGAAGATAATCAACTAAAATTATATTCAACTATACTCGAAAGAATCACATACTAACTACTTGATTCCCCGAGGACTTAGGCCAGATTCTGAGGTAGGTTTCAAGCCTAAAATTTTGATTTACATACCCCTAAGGATGGTGACCTTGGTACAATCCCAACAGGTAGTGTGTTTATTAGGGAAGTGACTCAAGATCTGGATGATCTCAATGGGTCCAAGGCTCTGGCCAGAGCACATACCTATCATATGATAGATGCCTACCTCATTAGGTGGATTCCTATTTCAATTTATGAATAGATGTATTCCTATTCTATACAAATAGATGATTCAATTGGCATTCCATATTGACATATATCTATCCTGTAAGGATAGAAGTTCTATACATATGAATGAACACATTAAACACAAAAAAAATTATAGTGGTGTTTGGGTTAAAATTAATTGGATCTTTACAACTATGAAATGTATGATGCATATGATTATATTGTGTTTAGCTAACTACAATTATGATGTGCCCAGTTGACAGCAAGAACAAGTTCAATCCTCCAAAAGAGGGGAAGTATCACTCAAGAGAAGAACTTGGTTTGATAACTCTTAACGAGCCTAACTAAGAAATCCGCACACCCATCCCACCTGGCCCAGAAAGTCAAGCTCCGCCTCGAAAGCAAAGACCCGCTATGAATGCTGGGTGACGGAGAAATTATGATTAAGTCCCCGTTCAGCTGAGATTCCGGTATGCCTGGCTGGTGGTATCGGCGAGATATGCATAGTGATGTATAGCGTATGGTTTATGCGTACATGGCCAACGGTAGACCTTACATGCGGGAGTGGAATACTGCGACAGGCATACATGTAGACATACCTATGCATAGTCATGGATGGACCGTTCCATATGCATGGGGATATCGATTGATCTCAAATCTGACATATATATATACACATTACATATATATATATATGTATATATATATATACATACATACATATATATACATATTATTGTAGATATATTACATATATATTATATTCATTATATAATAGTTGAGTATATATATACATATATATATATACATATATACATATATATTATTATATATACATATATATATGTATATATATGTATATATGTAGATATATGTATATATGTATATATATATATGTATATATTCATGTATATATGTATATATGTATTTATATATATTTTACATACATAGCATATATATATATATATATATATATATATATAAATGTATATATATATATATGTATGTATGTATGTATGTATATGTATATATATGTATATATACATCCATGTATAAAGGTCAATCATGGATTAGGCTAAAGTGTGAGTATTTTAAAAGATAATAAAATAGGCTACTGATATGTGTATATGCGGTATATATATTAATATATATATGTGTGTGATATTATAATAACATACATATATTAATATATATTTATATAATCTCAACATACATATATGTAAATACATAATACTATTCTTTATTTATATAAATAAGTTTGTAAACCTTGTGAAATAAATATATGTATATATATTATGGAATGTATATATATATACATATATGTAATATATGTATATCTATATATAATATATATATGAGATTTGAAGTTATTTTAATATAAATTATAAATCCCATAAGATAGAGCTAATCATATTATTAGTAATATGAAACAATGCATATAATACATTCCTTGGGTACATGAAGCATAAAGTGCAACTTTATGTGGTGAATAATCCAACGTATGAATTGAAACATGGCCAAGTCAAACATTAAAACAAAGCATGTATGAAACATTGTAGTTGTGCTAAGCACTTAAGAAGGAAGTAAATATTGTGTAGAAAAGAAAAAGTCTACAGGTTGTGCCTGTGAAGGTGGCAACAAAGCTTTGAGGTGGTGCCATATATAGAAGTGGTTGTAATGCAAAAGAAGTCTCTAAATTTAAATAAGCCAACAAATAAGTGTTTTGAATAAGTCAAGTGCAAACTTGGAATTGTTTTGAAATGGAATTCAAATTAGGAAACCTGCTTTCAGCTTGCTGTCCCAAATACTTAGTTGACTCAGCCATGAAACTGACATGTGTTGCAAACCTGTGAGTGATTCATTGCATGATGAAGAAATATGGCAAAGATGCTTGTTTGTAGCCTTTAGTTGCTCACAAGTTAGTATAAATAGAGGTACCCATTCTACCAAATGCTACACTTATCTTTTTGAATATCCTAATGCTATTTTGTTGTGATTTGAGAGTTATTTTGGTATTTTGTATTTGTTGTTATTGTGATATTTTGTGAGAATTAGAAGAGGATAGTCAAGTGGAACTTGGAGGAGGTGTCAACCAATTTGAGGAATCATACTAGGAAGGAGTACAATCAATTGGAGCTTATACAGGCATGCTAGTTTCTATACCTTTTTCTTTATATTAGAAAGGATAAAATAGTTTGTTCACTACATTTGGGAAAAGAGTGTTTTATGAATATATTGTGGTGTTTGTATGAGATTGCTTGTTTCATGGTTATGCAATATGTTGTAGAATATATTTTGTAGATTATGTCTATATGCACCCTATATATGGGAGTTTATTTGAGTGCAACATAGTTATACTATGTGTAGTTATCTTCACTATACATAGGATTCTATGTTAGACATAAGTAGCAAAAATACAAGTTGTTATTTAAACACTTTGGTAGTATAGTCAAATTGTTATGGGATGATTATGTGGGGTTATTCTTGGGATTGGTCAGATCCATGGAAAATGGGGTAACCTAGATGGTCATTATAAACCAAATCGAGCTAGGAAAGTGGGTGAAAATGTCATGTCTACTCTAAGTTAAGGGTAATGGAAACTTTGTCCAAAGTAGTGTAAGTAACCACTATTTACACTATCAATTTCACTGTGATTCAAGATTATGTACTAGGCATGGGAAGTTCATGTATGTAAGTTGTAGCTATTGTATGTCATTCTAGAAATGTATAGGACACAACACCAAGCTTATAATAGGCTATCGTTATGAGGTTACCAAACCAATCTCTTCATCGAAGGGTAGGCCATCTTACTAGTTAGGTAGATATGTGAGGGACCGCAGTAAGTCTGAGGTTGGCGAAAAAGTGCTTGAGTGATGCTTCTCCTTATCAATTGGCGGCCAAGATTTGAGGTGGAATTCTTGGACCATTGTACTTTAGACTTGTTTGGAAGCTTGTTAAAGCTATGTATGTAATTTATATCCATCTCAATCGAAATTGAAAAGATGAAATATCATATGGAATTCATGTATCATGATTATTTGAATCAATGAAAGGAATTATTTTGTATGCAATGAAAATTTTTGAAAGAAGTTTCAAATATGCATTTATTATTCAAAAGAAAAGAAAAAAAATTATTTCTCTTAAAGATTAGATGTGTAAACTATTCACTTGTGGGTAAAACATAGGAAAAAATACTATGTAGAACAATGGACATGTTACACATGGTATCCGAGCTGTCAGGTTCAACTCTAGAACCTATGTTGCTCACTATGTTTCCAATCCAGCATTATGAGAATCTAATTTTTGGAAATTCTTATGCCAAGATAGTGTGTCTCAAGATGAGTGCAAGGAATTTAGTGATAAAAATTGAGCACTACCTAGAGCCAAGAAGGAAAGAGAAGCCCTTGTTCGTATCATTGAGGGAACCAACCATGACAACACCATATGGCTCATGATACTGAGACATTCAGTCATGCTTTATCATGAATTAGCCAAGAGAAGAGAAGGATGAGATATGAAGCTAACTTCAATTATCTGCCACCTGTCTCACTGGAAAAATTATACTCATTATCACTTTCTAGGGATATTCCCTCAAAATGTAGTGTTAGTCCAATAATGTTTTTTAGGGACCCTCATGTTATACCTATGTTTGAAATTATTGTAATAGCCTCAAGTGGTGAATCAGAGGAATATATTCCCCAAAATTATATATTAGAAGATAAATTTGAGGGATACTACCCTTTTTGGGATAGAGAAGAGAAAAAATCAAAGGGTTATACCCCATGTAGCTATGTATCAGAAAGTGAATTTGAGGGATACTCTCCCTTGGACTATCTTAATAGTCACTCTATGTAAACTTAAGGATATTGAAAGCCTTCATCAAATTGAAATAAAAACATGTTTTATTTTGGAAAAACTTGTGTAAAAGTTCTTTGTGATATTCATATATGAATGATTGTCCTTTAAATGATTTTCTAATGTTAAGTAAACTTTCTTAGATCTAATTAAATGAAACCTCTAGGTAAACCGATCTTGGAAAAATGGTTAGAACATGAACTAACAACAGGGGAAGTCAAGAAGTGGGACAAGTTACTAAAAATATGGAAGCTAATTTGGATTGAATCTTGTCTTTAATGGATGAAACAAGAGCAAGGATAGGAACCCTTGAACAATAAGTAAGGGGTAAAGAAAGAATGGAACAAGAAGTCCCAAACAATGATGAGGAAGTACCTAATAATGAAGAGAATGGGTAGAATTCTCATGATCACACTCATTCTAGAGAACAAGAGGATGAGGAGTCACATTTGAAGTCAGAAGGAACTAAAAGGAAGTGATTGGCCAATGAGTTGTCTTGAGACATGAAGAAAATAACTCATCCTAAGTTTGAGGGTAGTGCTACTGGGGATGCGGCTAAAGCTTGGCTTATGGATATGGAAAAATACTTTGAGATTATAAATTATTCCAATGTCACTAAGGTCATATGGGGAGCTTACCAATTGGTAGGAGAAGCATCCAACTTGTGGATGAACAATACAATGGAGTTAGGACTCAATTCCTTGAAGCTGACATGGAGCAAGTTTGTGGAGATCTTTCAAAAATGGTGGTTATCACAACTCTTCCATGATCAAGCTCATTGATTTCCAAAATATTAAGCAAGGAGATTCTTTAGTGAATGAATATTGGGAAAAGTTCACTCATCTCCTAAGGGACATACCCATGTACCAAAAGGATGAAAAATTCCAGATAAAGAAGTCATTATGGGATTGAATGCCCAAATAGGTGGTGAAGTAGATGTACACGGTCCAACAACCATGGACTTGATGTATGAAAAAGTGATTAAGCAAGAGTAGAAGCTTAAGTCCATTTCAATCTATCGAGAAAGGAATAAAAAGAATTTTAACTTGGTGTAGGCTGATCAAGTACCAAGAAGGCCTAATGAAGGGAAAAAAATTTAGAAGTAAGGTTATAAGGGACCTCAACAAAGGTGGAATGAACCAAGAAGAGACTAGAGATGGAGTAACAACAACTATAACTATTGATATGTGGCGAATCATCATGCAAATATTGTACACTCATAATCTATCCTCACCAAGTTTGGGGTTCAAGGGTGGCAACCCTCAATAGAAGGGGTTTGGGGGAACAACCCCTGAAATATTTTTTTTCTTGTTAACACATCAAGGTTTTCCTATTGACACATCAAATAAAAAATGACTTTGTAAAACACTAATTCGGGAAGCTTCCAAAAAGCTTGTTATAAGCGACTAGGATGTAAGTTGCGTTATGTGTAATTCACAAGATTGTAATATGTTTTGCACCGGATAATAAAAACATTGGGTGGATGAGTTTCTATGGATGTAGCCCATATTGGGTGAACCATGTTAAATTTCTATGTTGATCTCTTTTGTGCTATTCTTCATTATTATTTCTAGGTTATTTAATCTGCATATAATTGTTAATGTTTATTGCTCTGATTTGCCTAAACCCTAAAAATTGGTATCAGATTCGTGTGTATTTTGGTTGATTGGCAAGAAACCTCTAGATTTAAGTGGGAGCAATGGAATCTAAGACAAATTCAAGGTTGAGAAGTTCAATGACCAAAATTATCAATTATGAAAGATGTAGGTGGAAGATTATTTGTATCAAAAAGATCTATGGTAGCCATTGCAAAGAAAAACAAAGAAAGAGGCCACTATGTCCAATGAAGAATGGGATATTATAGATAGAAAGGCACTGGGAACCATTCGGTTGTGCCTGGCACCATCTGTGGTGTTCAATATAACATAAGCAAAGACAATAGTGAATCTAATGGAACATTTGGCTAAATTATATGAAAAACCCTTAGCCTTAAATAAGGTATTTCTCATGAAGCATTTGTTTAATCTAAAAATGATTGAAGGTGGATCTATGAAAGATCATTTAAATGAGTTTAATACGATTACCAATCAGTCAACTTCTGTAAAAGTGAATTTCGATGAAGAGGTGAGGGCTCTCTTGGTTTTATGTTCTTTTCCAGAAAGCTAGAATAGCTTGGTAATGGTTGTAAGTAACTTTGTCTCCGGTTCAAATACATTAAAATTTAATGATGTTGTTGGTGTTATCCTTAGTGAGGAAATGCGACGCAAAAGCACAAGTGAGACTTCAACATCGGGTAATGCTTTGAATGTAGATAAAAGGGGAAGAACAAAGGAGAGAGGAAAAAGCCTAACAAATCATGGGAAGTCACAAGGGAAGTCGAAGAAAGGCAGATCTAAATCCAGAGGAAAAATGGGTTGTTGGCACTATGGAAAGCTAGGACACTTGAAGAAGGATTATTGGTCTTGAAAGGGAAAAAAAGGAGACAGACAACATGATGACAGTAAGGAAGCTAATGTTGCAAATAATAAACTATAGGATGCTTTAATTCTATGTTTAGATAATTTTAATGATTCATGGGTAATAGATTCAGGGGCTTCATTTCATGCCACACCCCATAGGAAATATTTTGTAGATTATGTTCAAGGTGATTTTGGACAAGTATATTTGGGTGATGTTGAACCTTGCCATATTGTTGGAAAAGGAAAAATAAAAATCAAGTTGCAGAATGGAAATGAACGATTTCTACAGGAGGTAAGGCATGTTCCAAATTTGAGAAGAAATTTAATCTCTATAGGACAACTAGGTAGTGAAGGCTGCATAGTTTCCTTTACACAAAAATTTTGGAAGGTCACTAAGGTTCATTAGTAGTAGATAAAGGTGAAAAGGTAGGAACATTGTATTTTTGTACTAGTAATACTTATTCTAACTTAGCTACTATAGAAATAGTTGCTACTAAGACAGTTAGAGCACTTGTTGTAGGGACAAAAACAAAATTGTGGCACCATAGACTTGGGCACATGAGTGAGAAAGGGATGAAGATCCTTCACTCCAAAAATTTATTACTAGGTCTAAAGCAGATTGACTTGGAGTTCTGTGAAAATTGTGTTTATGGAAAACAAAAAAGAGTATGATTTCTCAAAGTTGGGAAAGAGAAGAAGAGAGAAATTAGAGCTTGTGCATTCAAATGTATGGGGACTAGCTCAGGTATCTTCTCTCGGTGGCTCTTGTTATTATGTTACTTTTATTGATGATGCAACTAGGAAAACATTGGTGTATTTCCCTAAAAAAAAAATTAGAATTAATTGAAACTTTTAGAAAGTGGAAAGCTTTGGTTGAGAATGAGACAGGAGAAAATTTGAAGTGTCTCAAATCTGATAATGAAGGTGAGTATTGCAGCAGATAATTTGAAAATTATTGTTCATACAATGGAATCCGTAGGCAGAAAAAGGTTCCTGGAACCCCACAAGAAAATGGTGTGTCTAAGAGGATGAATAGGACCATTATGGAGTGTGCAAGGAGCATGAGATTGCATGTCGGACTACCTTTACAATTTTGGGTAGATGTTGTACATATCGTTGTTTATTTAATAAACAAAGGAACTTCAAATCCTTTGGATGGTCGCATTCTAGAGGATGCATGGATGGGTAAAAAGGTAAACTATTCATTTATGAAAACCTTTGGTTGTGAAGCTTTTGTCCATGTTGATATTGAAAATAGAACCAAGCTTGAGGCTAAGACTAAAAAATGTACCTTCATTGGATATGGAGTAGATGAATTTGGTTATCGGTTATGGGATTATGAAAATCATAAAACAATTAGGAGCAGAGATGTTATAGTCAATGAGAACGTCATGTATAAGGATCAACTATAGGAAAAGAAACATGAATAGGCCAAAAATGAATATGCGGTGTTGGATGAGATTTCAGAAAATAAAATGCCAATGGTACCTGATGCTCAACAAGTTATCCTATAGACTCCTACAAGTGTTAGACATTCTACAAGGATAACTAGACCTCCAAAAATATTTTCTCCATCATTATTTTCTATATTATTAACTAATTTTGGTGCACCTGAAGGTTATGAAGAAGCAAAGTAGGTAGATACCAAAAAGTAGTGGGAGCTAGGCATGAAAGAGGAAATGGATTCCTTCCCACAAAATCAAACTTGGGACTTAGTCCAATTGCCTACAAGTAAAAGAGCATTGCCAAATAAATGTGTTTACAAGTTGAAGGAAGAAGATGGAGGCAAGAAAAGATATAAGGCCAGACTCATTGTAAAAGGTTTTGCACAAAATAAAGGTATAAATTTTGATGAAATATTTTCTTTGGTTGTAAAGATGACTTCTATTAGAACTATTCGAAGTCTTGTGGCTACGGAAGACTTGCATCTTGAACAGCTAGATGTGAAAACAACATTTCTCCATGGGGATTTAGAAGAGGAAATATACATGCAACAACCACAAGGATATGAGGTCAAGGGTAAGGAGGAATTAGTGTGCAAGTTAAAGAAGAGTTTGTATGGATTGAACCAAGAACCTCGGAAATGATATTTGAAATTTGATAGTTTAATGGTTGAACAAGGTTACAAAAGATATCATTCTAATTATTGTGTTTATTTTAAGAAATTGGGTAATGGCAGTTATATTATCCTATTTCTTTATGTTGATGACATGCTTATTTTCGAGTCTAACATGCAGCATATTAATGAACTTAAGCATAAATTAGAAAATTAATTTTCCACGAAGGAATTGGGTGCAGCAAAACAAATCCTTGGTATGAGGATCACACGAGATAGGAAAAAAAAAAATTGTCTCAAAGTGAGTATGTAGAGAAGGTGTTGAAAAGGTTTAACATGTAGAATGCAAAAGAAGTTAGTACACCTTTTCCTAGTCATTTTAAGTTGACTAAGGAGATGTGTCCAAAGACACAAGAGGAGGAAGAAAAAATTTCTAAGATACCATATGCATCAGCAGTTGATAGCTTGATGTATGCAATGGTATGCACAAGGTCGGATATTGCACATGTAGTGGGAGTTGTCAGCAAGTATATGAGCAATCTTGGAATGGAACATTGGAATGCAGTAAAATGAATTATTTGATATTTGATAGGTACTACTTCAAAGAAACTATGTTTTGGAGGAACAAATTTTGCTCTAAAAGGATATTTTGACTCTGATCTAGCGGGTGATATTGATAGCAGGAGGAGTACAGGGTATGTTTTCACTATAGGAAGTACTATAATCAGTTGGATTTCAAGACTGCAAAAGGTTGTTGCACTTTCAACCACTTAAGTTGAGTATGTTGTTACTACGGAAGCCAACAAGGAGATGATTTGGTTACAATTTTTTCTAGAGGAATTGGGACAACAACAAGAAGATAGCCCTTTGTACATAGATAGCCAGAGTGCCATTCATCTTGCTAAGAATTCATCTCTAAATTCAAAAACTAAGCACATACAACTTAGATACCAATTCATCTAGTCAGTTTTGGAGGAGGAACAATTGAAGCTAGAGAAAATTCATACAAGTGAGAATCCTGCAAATATGTTCACAAAGGAAGTTACATGGTAGTTTTTTTTGGCCTTCACAAATGATAATGGTGGACATAAGAAACCAACCAGACCTATAATCTAGTGGGACCTGCAAGTGCAAGAATGTTGTCCAGGATCAGTCTCCAAATAGGAAATTGTTTGGTGTGTTTCTGGGTTATTTAATCTACATATAATTGTTAATGTTTATTTCTCCAATCTGCCTACCCTAACAATAACAACAATAAAAAAATTTGGTAGAAATGTTAGTAACTCTAGGAGACCTATGAAAAGGAAGGGACCAGTGAATGGATATTTTAAATGTGGAGGGGATCGTTATGCTAATCAATGCCCTAGTAAGCTAACAAAATATCAACCATGTGGGAATCCTCTTCCTCCACAACAAATCAAATCACTCTGCTAGAAGTCTTAGATATTTTGTCTAATATTCCTATCTTAGTTTTAATAGATACTAGGGCCACAAAAATCTCATTTCTCCTAAAATGGCAAGTCAAATGTCTAGAAAGGTTGGTTTTATGGGAAAATCCTAGGTTGTGGAGCATGCAAACTAGACAAGAGTTGTGTTGAGTCAATGTCTATATGAAGCAAGGTTAGAACTTCCAAGTTTCTTTACAAAGGTGAATCTGTATGTAGCTCCTTTAGGTTCTTATGATGTCATCCTAGGAATGAAATGGTTATGGAAGCATAGAGCTAAAGTGGATTTTCATGCTAAAACCATAGAATGCTTAGATGACCTAGGTAACCAAGTGTCTATGCAAGGAACACCTCGAGAAGTGAAACTCCGACAGATTTCAGTTGTGCAAATGCATAGGGTGAAAAAGAAAGGATGTCAACTCTATGTAGAGAAAATGGATAAAATTGAGGAATACAAGGAAGCCATCCTTCAATATGATGTCATGTATTAAGGACCTCAAGATTCTCATGAAGTTGAAGAAGGAGAAGTAGTGGAAATAGTGAAAATTGATATGGAGAAAATCCAATCATCCAAAAATTTGTGGATGTATTTCCAGATGAACTACTTGGATTGCCTCCTAAGAGAGTGTTTGATTTCTCCATTGATATAGTCCTTGGGTCAGAACCTATATCAAAAGTACCATATAGGATGACCACAACTGAATTGATGGAATTGAAGGCACAATTAGTGGAATTATTATCAAAAGGATTAATAAGACCCAGTGTTTCACCCTGGGGAGTGCCAGTAATTTTTGTTAAGAAGAAAGATGGTACACTATACTTATGTATAGACTATCATTTGCTTAACAAAGCAATGGTAAATAATAAGTATCCACTTCCACGTATTGATAATCTCTTTGATCAAATGTGGGGTGTGACTGTGTTTTAAAAGATTGATTTGAATTCTGGATATCACCAACTAAGAATCAAGGATGAAGATATTTTTAAGACAACTTTTAGAACTAGATATGGACATTACAAGTTCACAATCTTACCTTTTGGATTGATGAATGCACCAACAAAATTCATGAACCTAATGAAAAATGTACTTAGAGATTGCTTGGATAGGTTTGTGCTAGTATTCTTGGATGATATTTTCATCTACTCCAAGAATGAGGAAGAACATCATAAGCATTTGGAGATGGCATTGCAGTGATTGAGAGAACATAAGCTGTATGGGAAAGTCTCAAAGTGTACCTTTTACCAAAAGGAGGTACAATATCTGGGTCATGTAATCTCGATAAATGGAATTGTAGTTGATCCTATAAAGATTAAAGCGGTATTAGAATGGCTAGTGCCCAAGATTGTACTTGAAGTCAGAAGTTTTATGGGTTTGGTCGGGTATTACCGAAAGTTTGTAGAGAATTTTTCAAGGATAGCATTTTCCATCACATCTTTTCAAAGGAAGGGTAAGAAGTTTGAGTGGAAATAGAAATGTCAAGCAGCATTTGATCTACTTGAAGAAAAGCCCACCACGACTTCAATACTAAAGGTACCAGATCTGGATGGTAGCCTACTTGTTATTACGGATGCATCAAGAGAAGGATTGGGTGAAGTGTTAATGTAGGAGGGGTGATTCTTAGCTTATGAATCAAGGAAGCTAAAACTCTATGAATAAATTTATGCTTTGCATGATTTATAGTTAGCAATAGTTGGTCATGCATTATAGATGTGGAGACACTATCTATTGGGAAAAACCTTTGAACTTAGGATCGATCACCATGATCTCAAATATTTTTTTACCCAACCTAAACTTAATGCAAGGTAGAGAAGGTGGTTATAACTAATATCAGATTATGATTTAAACATTAATTATATCAAGGGGAAAGAGAATTGGGTTGTCAATGCTTTGAATTGTAGAAGGCATATCTCCTCGATTGTGTCAATCCAAACTAACTTTAAGAGTCAAGTGTTGTAGGAACCCAAGTGTGACGAGTTATATGAACAAGTCAAGCAAGCACTATTGGATGATCCTCAAGATAGAAGGTATGAAGGGTATCACCTTGAACCAAATGGATTATTGATATTTCAAGGGATAATTTATGTACCTAACTCTGGTGAATTAAGGAACTTAGTATGGAAGGAAATTCACAATACACCATATTAAGGATATCTTGGTGTCACCAAAATGTTGGCTGATGTAAAGCCATTATATTTCTAGAAGGGTATGAAAGGGGATGTTCCAAGGTTTGTAGCCAGTTGCTTGGAACGCCAAAGAGTGAAGGCAAAGCATCATCACCCTATAGGTCTTTTGTATCCGCATGAAGTTATGGATAGTAAGTGGCAAGTCATTAGCATGGACTTTGTGCAAGGATTACCTATGTCAAGGAATAAGCACAATGCCATTCTGGTAGTGGTGGACAAGCTCACTAAGGAAACTCACTTTATCCTAATAAATTTTAGTGATGGAGCTCTTGTAATATCTTAGAAGTTTGTGTAAGAGATATTTAGATTACATGGGATTCCCAAGAAGATTATATCTGATAGGGATGCTCGTGTGACATCTAGATTTTGGTAAACCCTATTTTCTACACTTGGAACAAAATTGAATATAAGTTTTGCATATCATCCAAAAAAAATGGACAAATTGAAGGGATAAATCAAGTGTTAGAGGACCTACTAAGGATGTATTTCATGGATCAAAAATACAAATGGGAAGATTATTTACCATTGGTTTATTTTGCTTATAATAACTCTTATCACTTTACAATTAAGATGGCTCCATTTGAAGCATTATATGCAAGGAAATTTCAAACTCCTATAAGCTAGGATAAACTAGAAGATAGGATAAGCCTTGGGCCAGAGATGTTATCTGAAATGGAGGAGCAAGTTGGAACTATTAAGCAGAGGTTAGCAAAAGCTAATGATAGGCAAAAAAAGTTATGTAAATACCAAACGGGTACCTAGAAGTTTCTCAGTAGGAGAAAAGATTTTGTTAAGGGTCAAACCTCATAAGAGTTCTATCGAGTTTGGAAAGTCATCCAAACTAGCTTCGCTCTACATAGGACCTTTCAAGGTTCTTGAGGAGATCAATGTTGTAGCATATAGGATTTCTTTTCCACCAGCTCTTGCTAGGATGCACAATGTTTTTCATGTATCATATCTTAAGTATACCCCAAGCGATAACCATGTTATTGATTAGAATGCTCCACAGATGCAGGATTCATGGGTGATAATAATTGAGCCTCTCAAGGTGCTCAAAACATATAAGCTTCACTTACATTATAGAGATGTTCGGTAGTGCAAAGTCCAATGGGACCAGTATGCAGAAGATTCTACCAATTGGGAAGATTATGCTAAGATGAAGAAAAAATTTATGCAATTCTTGCAAGATTTTGAAAACTCTAGGAAACAATAAATGTTTTGAAATGTGATGCCTTATGGATGATTAGTGTTTGATGTTTTATATTATTTCCATGTCGATACTTAATAAATCATCAGGGTTGATGATTCTCAAGAGGGTTAATATGTTACACCCCAAGCGATGTTACAAAATTATTATTACCTTGTTTGATTAAAAAGATTGAATAAATGAATGTGTTTTATGTCTCTCACTCAATGTTTTATTAATCTTATATAAGAATGTTTAATGAATCTGAATGGAAAATATGATGAATAAATGATTGATGCACTTTGATATTTTATGATGTTTCTAACTATGAAATGTATGATGCATATGATTATATTGTGTTTGGCTAACTACAGTTATGATGTGCCAAGTTGAGTGTAGGAACAAGTTCAATCCTCTAGAAGAGAGAGGAAGTATCACTC
>VDFB02058242.1:11345230-11417730 GCA_007258455.2 Sequoia sempervirens
ACACATCTTCCCACTTGACCAGGCTCCACTTGGAGGATGAAAAGCTTCCTACCCATAAAAATTGTCTTTCAAGAGAATCCAACTCCTTAAGAAACCCCACTGGAGCCACTTGAAGCATACATTTGTAAGTAGGGAGTGCTTGCACAACTGACTTAAGAAGCTGAACCCACCCAGCAAAAGAAAACCATCTATGTGTCCAATGATTGACTTTCACCCGAAACTTATCAATGATATTCGGCCAAGAACCCTTGGGAAGACGACCAACAAAAATTGGAATGCCCAAATATGTAAAAGGGAGAACCCCTATCTGAAACCTCAAAATATTAGCAATTCTTCTCTGAATGGTGGCAGGCGAATTGAAGAAGAATATGGAAGATTTATCCTCATTAATCAATTTCCCTAATGCCACAAGATAAAAATCCAGCAACTGTCTCAAAAAAGTAGCTTCCTTGATAGTATCCATCCCCATCAAGGTAGTATCATCAACAAACTGTAAATGAGACTGTGGAGGTAAATCTCCACCCCAATGCCAACCCTAAATGATGCCTAACCCAACATTCCTTCTCAACAAACGTCCAAGACCTTCAACAAGAAGAAAAAATAGGTACGGGGAAAGAGGGTCCCCTTGGCGAAGCCCCAAAAAGTTCAGAATGATCACCATTTATTAAAACCGAGAAGGAAACTGATGTAACACAACTCATAACCCATTGGATCCAATCCTCACAAAATTCAAAAGCAACAAGGATCTTCCGAAGGAAGGACCATCTAACCCTATCATAGTCCTTAGCCATATCCAGCTTAATGAACATTTCCTTCTCATGGGAACTGGCCATGGAGTGGATGGTCTCAATAGCAATAACAACCTCGTCCAAAATTTGTCGACCCGCAACAAACCCACTTTGTTCTTCTGAAATCAGCACTTTAAGCCACTTCTTCAATCTCCCAGCCATTAACTTTGAAATAATTTTATATGCCACATTGCAAAGGGAGATAGGCCTAAACTGCGTTAACCTATCTGCCCCATCACACTCGGGAATGAGAGAAATGAAAGTGGAATTAAGAGCATGCAACATCTGATTGTTCCTTCAAGACTCCTGAACAACTGCCAGAAGATCCAAATTTATGATGTCCCAGAACACTTGAAATAACTCTATTGGGAAACCATCAGGGCCATGAGATTTTCCTTTCTTAATTTGAAACACAATCTCCTCCGGCTCCTCTAGAGAAATCTACCTCATCAGATACTCATTCGCCTCCCTGGAAACCAATTGAGGGATACAAGAAAGAACCTATTCCTCCTCAATTGAACCCCCTTGTGAATCCTCTTTGAAAAGAGCAGCAAAATAATGTGATGCCTCAGTCAGCAATTTCCTGAAACGAGACAACATGATCCCCCCTGTCGTTAACCAACACAAAGATGGAGTTACCATGCCTCCTGGCCTTCATAGAATTAAAGAAAAATGCAGTATTTTTGTCCCCTTCCTGCAGCCATTCAACCTGAGCCTTCTGCTTCCAATAAACCTCTTCACATAACTCACATTCCTCCACCACTGACAAACTAAAGAAGCTTAGCAAAAGTATACATTGCAGTACCAAAAGCAGGTCTACCTATCCTCCACCACACATCCACTTGGTCATAAAGAGTAGAGTCTTGTAACCACATAAGCTGGAATTTGAAGGAAGGAGATCAAGGCGCCCAAGCAGAGATGATACTAAGCTTGATAGGCCAATGGTCTGAACCCATCCAATCCAAAATTTTAGAGGAGGTTGACCACAAGCCACCGACCCAATAACAAGAGACCAAGAACTGATCCAGCCTCTCAGCGACATAGTCCTCACCAATCCTCCTATTATTCCAATTAAAATGACCATTACTGGGCTGAACATCAATAAGATTTAGATAAAAAATGCTATCACTAAGAAGCAGCGCAGAAGGCTCCAATCAAGCAAGTCCACCCCTTTTCTCAGACAACTCCACTATAGCGTTGAAATCCCCAGCCAAAATCCATAGGTGGAAAGGAGCCAGGCTACGAACATATCGAAGGTGGGACCAAAGAAGTTGCTTACCCTGGTATTCAACAAGCGCATACACATTGGAGAGGAGAATACATTCTCTTGTCACAAAGCATGAGGCCACCAATGAAATAGCAGACCTAGAAGATATCCACCAAAGAGGGAAAATCCTCTGTGGGTTCCATAAGCAAGCCACCCCCCTGAACACACCGAGAGCTCCAACACACTGACACTCGCCATACTTCCACAACTTAGGTACCATATTCAACATACTCTCCACAAAAAGCTTAGTTTCCTAAAGAAAAAGAACATCCGGAGATTGGTTCCTAACCAAATCACGAATAGCTTTTTGTCGAGGGCCACTGTTCATGCCCCTTACATTCCAAGATAAAACAATCATTTCTGGGTACATAAGAAGTGTGAATCTAGGGTCTTAACTACCCTTGACTCCACCAGAGTTTCCCCAGTTGATTTAATCTTTTCCAAATCCTTTTTCCTACCTAGCTTGGGATTCTTCTCACTAACCCCTTTCTTTGGATCCTTTTGCTGAATACCCATGCGAGAAGAGGACATGGAGCTCTTTCCAACTTCCACACCAATCTTTATAGGCAAAGGAGAACCCTCTCCCCCATTTGTCAAAGCCCCAATCACAAGATCTGGCCCAGCCAAAATAATCAACTATTGATCTGTGTCCATCTACCCAACACCTGTGTCCTGCACAACCTATATAGCCTCCAAAGGAGGCCCATCCTTTCCTGAACCCAAAGTTCCCTAATCCAAGTTCATCAAACCTAGATTCACTTCCTGTTGACTGAGATCATCCAGCACCTCAAACCTGTTAAAAGAAACATCATCCTGCCTCTCCCCCAGAGTCCTCTTCTGCCCTCGGTTTCTATTGCAAGCTTTGATAGGAATATATCCATCCTCCCTAGTACCATCACTCGGAATAGGCCCCTTCCCCTTATCAACTCCAGGTGGATTGCGAGGAGTTTGGCCAGATTGGGTCCCCATCGGCTTAGCCCAAGGGCACCTGCGCTGCAAATGTCCATACTCATGAAAAAATCGACACTGAAAAGGAAGAGTTTCATAGTCTAACTGTTGCACCCATGTATATGATCCTGCGCTCACTTCCATAAAATCTGGAAATGGCATGCTTAAATCAATTTCCACACAGATATGGGCAAAATTCATTACCTTTTTAAACTATGTCTGTTGAGAAGACCCGACTAGTTTACCAAGCATTGAAGCCACTAAATGAAGGACATCCTCTCGCCAACGTTCGACTGGAAACCACGGCAGCCGAACCCACACTAGAACCCTATTTGGGAGCTCTTCAGTCGGATTGAAGCCTGCATGCCATGACTTCATAAATAAGCCCACTTGGTTGTAGAAATAGGGACCCCCCTCAAAAATCATGTTCTGATCCACCATGCAATCAAATGAAACCATAAAGTAATTATTCGCCAAGAGCCTAATCTCCATCTCTCCTTCCGGCAGCCAGGTCCTCTGAGCCCAAGATTCCAAAAATTGTAATGAGACTCTTAAACCCATAAACTTGCAAAAAAAAGAGTGTTTCGAATAATATTCAATATCATCTGCCAGCATCTTCATCGGGATAACCAATTTCGGTCTCTCCTTACATCTTTCCAAGCATCCATTAATCTTCATAATCTTAGATCCTCCAGACGATCCAAAACCATTCAACTCTTGATTTAGCACAAACAAATTATTATCAAAAACCTTCGTACCCTGTGATAGAGGTTTCGATCCAAAGGCAGATCAAAAATCCATCATGGGGTTAGCCCCAGATGATTCTCCTCGAGACATGAACCCAGAGCAAGACCCTAAGCGGACATGCAAGCCCCCAAATCAAGGGAACAGAGGAAGACGTCCACATGAGGGTTAGCATAGAACCCCTCCAGCTCCACCCACAGCCCACCACAACTCAAAAGTTTTAGCTACAAACAGAAAATCCCTACCCCCAATCAAGGCACTGCACAACCCAAGGAGAATGACAACTTCATGCTCCAACCACCCACACCACACCCAACTAACTCAGCCCCACGCGGGCCCTGCAGGCTGACAAAGCCTCCCCCAACAGCAGCTCACCAAGGAACACCTCGTCGCCACCTCACACAGAACAAATGCAGGTCCAAACCAACCTGCCAGCACAATCCAAACACCCACCACCGCGCACCCAGGAGATCTAGCAGCGAAGGAAGGTAAACACAACACAATCAACACCCTGAACGCAGAA
This sequence comes from Sequoia sempervirens, assembly GCA_007258455.2. NCBI lineage: Eukaryota > Viridiplantae > Streptophyta > Pinopsida > Cupressales > Cupressaceae > Sequoia > Sequoia sempervirens. The sequence continues at coordinate 11,349,501 of VDFB02058242.1, forward strand.
AGATCCCCCCTCTTCACACCAGCAAGTAAACGCAACCAACAAGCTAGGGCACAGACACCCTAGCTCAACCAACAGAACTCAGAAACACCATCTCGGATCAATTAGTGGCATAATTAAATAAATAAAATTTATTTAATTAATCAAGGAGGAATAAAGATAGAAATGAATTAATTAAATAGTTAAAATAATTTAGTTAATAGAAGACTTATGACTTTAGAAAATAATTAAATAATTAAAATTATTTAATTATCAAAGACAAAAGGGGAAATGATGGAGAATTTAGAAGTCGCAGGCCTAGGACAATTTTTAGTGTCTACAAAAATCATAAGATAAAAATTAAAATAACTCAAATACAAACAAATTGAAATTAAATTGTTTCTAACCTATAAAATCCACTACAAACCTCAAAGATAAGTTAAAGATGTTGATTCACCTTGTTTGGATGCAGATGCAGTCTCAAATAGCACAACACTAATAAGAAAATGAGTGATAGATTTGAAAGAATGTGATAGGTTAGGTGTATAATGGATCCAAATGATGAAGAAAATGATTGAATTTATAGACCTAGGAGATTTGGATGAGGATTAGAACCTAAGTTAGCTAGAAAATTAGTGGAGTCAACTCAACTGAAATTAGAAATTTTCCAATTCAAGTCATGAGAAGATAATATTGAATTTTCTAATTAAAATGATGGATAAATGCGCTCATGAAGTTTCTAATTTCATGCTTAGTTGGCTAATGAAGAGTGGAGATGTTTCAAAAATGAAAGAAGTTTTAACTTAATGGAAGAAAGAGTTGACTAAAGTGGTGGATATAGAAATTTTAAGTTTCCTAATGAAGACTAAGTTAACATTTTAGTAATGATGGAGCTCACTAAAGAGATGAAAATGGAAATTATTTGAAAAATAGAAACTAGATCACATTTAATTAATTAATAAAATATTATTTGATTAAATGGATAAATGGGAATTATTAATTAATAAATGACTAAGTGTGGTACGATAAATGGATAATAAGTAATAAATAATATATGATGATTAAATAGTTGTCATCATTAATAATTTCCAAATTGATCATTTATCACCTAATTAATTAATAATTATTTAATAACTTTATCATTTATCACCAAATTAATTAATTTTTTTTATTAATTATATTCTCATTTATCCATTTCCAGCACGGTTAGGGCAGTTGACGACGGAAGGCATTTATACTTCTAAGGTGGTGAAGGATTTTGCGGTGTTGATGGCTCTTCATTTATGGTCTGTCTTGAGGACATGCTTGAAGCATGCAATGGGGTGGTGGTTGTTGTGCCAATACGATAGTCATACAGGTTATGGGTGTTGTGCTTATCTTTTTAACTACTGTTGTTCCTCATTTTCACCATCAAAGATGATGGAAACGCTTGTGTGTCTGCAGTCTACAAGAAAGTTATGGGCATTCTTCAGAAGAATAGGGTATGAGCGTTTGAAATCTGTGATTAAAGATGGGACGAGTTGGTGTTGGAGGTGGTTCAATTGTTACTAGGGGAGGAGTCCATGACAACAACAAAACACTGGTGAACCAACACAGAAATAGCAGCATGTTTCCTTATAGCGCTATTGGACCTAGAGGTTCCAAAAGCGATGGTGTTGTAGATTGTTTGTAAGCTGGTGTGGGAGAATCTATTGGAGGGTGCCATGGACGTGGTAATAAGAGCCGAATTGGGAGTGGGGCTTCCTTGGCCCAGAGACATGCATTGGGCTTTGCTTCCAGGTGAGGATAAAATGTTACCCCTTTCTCTTGGATATCAAAGGAGAAGCTTTGTAGAGGCATCATGATCGGGCATGCTGTGGTCTAATCTTCTTGATGCATCACTTGTTCCTAGAACCATCAAGTGGCATGGACTAGCGCTGACACTTCTAGGAGTATTTGCTTGCAAAAGGTGCAGTGTTAGATGGGTAGTTGTCGTCGATGGGTCTATTTTTTTGGTTTTGTGTAACTTTCCTTGGCTACAATAAGGGTGGTGGTGATCATTTCATCTAGTTATGTGTATGGAGTTTCTCCTGGTTGTTGACGGGTTGGGTTTCTAGTCCTGTTATGTCTGGTTTGAAGCTTCTAGTTTGGGGTGGTTTGTGGGTGGTATGGGGTTAGGGTTTGTGAAACTATGCAAGAAGTTGGATCGATCATTGTAAACTCTTTTTTTAGAAATCAATATAAATATATTTACCTATAAAAAAAAATCCCATTTATCCATTTAATTAAATAATATTTTTAATTAAATATGATCTAATTTCCATTTTTCAAATAATTTTTCATTTTCATCTCTTTAGTCAACTCCATCATCACTAATCAATTAACTTAGTCTTCATTTAGAAACTCAATCTTCTCTCACAAGTTTACTCTGCATTTTAGAAACTTCATCTTCATTGTTCAATTAACTCAACCTAAAATTGGAAACTTTATGTGCACATTTATCCATCATTTTAATTAGAAAATTCAATATTATCCTCTCATGAATTGAATTGTAAAATTTCTAATTTTAGTTGAGTTGACTCCAATGATTTTATAGTTAACTTAGGTTCTAATCCTCACCCATGTCTGCTAGGTCTATAAATTCAATCATTTTCTTCATCATTTAGATCTATCATACATCTAAGGAATTGCACTATGTTGAAATCTAAAATCAATTAATCATCAATCAATCATAACTTGGTATGCTACAAGATTATGCATTTTCATACCTTCAAGGCGAATGAACATCATCATTCTATTTGAGGTTTGTAGTGGGATCAATAAAGTAGAGGTTTAATTTGATTTTAATTTGTGTTTTTTAAGTTCTTTTAATTTCTTACTTCTTATTTCAATGCATACAAGGAGCTTAACTATAGAATCTATTATCTTGGTAAGTTCCTATTTTTACTTTCTGTGATAGGTTTCTCTTACTTATTGTGCTTTATTTCTCTTTAGATTCTTTTGTTGTGTATGTTTTTTCTCTCTTCTTTTGTCTCTAGCTAATTTAATGTTGAAATAGATTTTCCCTAGCACTTCTTTGTGATCTACTATAAATTGTTGTTGTGGATCTCTTGATTGTTTTGGTTCTTCTTTCTCCTCTTCTAATGGAATTATTCTTATCTTATATGGCATTGGGGATGGGTCCTAGTCTATGGAATGTGCCTCTTCACAGTGATGCTTTATTTTTGTGATAACTTTTTATTTGTAAATGACATTTTATTGGTTATTGATGACAAGTATTTATCTAAAATGAACATGGTTTTTTTTTCTTTAGATATTTCTTCTTTTCTTAACTTCCTTTCACTTTTATTAACTATTTTATTCTAGGCAATCTACATCAAGAGATAGGATTTTTTGAAGGTTTCTCAAGAATTCCATGAATCATTCATTCAAGTTAACCTTAATTTTGGGTGTCTATTTCTATTTGTGGTGGTTTAATCATGATGCAGAGCAGGGAGGAAATCTTCTTAAAAACACAATTCAAGCAAAATTAATCAACTTTGCAATCACCAAAACTCCATCTTGGCACATTTTCTCAATTCCACCATTCTTGTCTTGTAGTAGAGAAAACAGTGAAATATGAACATACCTTCCACAATACACCTCAAAACCCCAAAAAAATAATTTTTTTAGACACCCATTTGGACATATTTCAACATACTTCAATTGTGCATATGGTTGTTTTGGAACATCCTCTTCAACAAATGACCGATACGTTGTTGCAAGGCCCAAATTGGCCACTTTTACAAAGGAACGCCTCTCCAAACCTTTTACCAAACCAAAATCCCTTTGTACAGTCCTTTAATAGGCTACAAAACATTAGAATTTTCAAATTTTATCAGAGGAAACAATCCTAAACTCACAAAAACATTAAACCCTTGATTTGGCCATTCTAGGCTTGAAACAAGGAGGGTTTATTGGAAATCCAATCTCTAGAATTTTACTAACCATATCACCACTTCAAACATGTCACAATATGCCTACACAAGATTTACAAACCTTCACCCAACCTCCAAAAATGCAACTTTACCAAACTCCTATACTTAGTTATCAATTTTCAAGCAAAAACTCAAGAAAACCCACCTAGGGCAGCGTCTAAAATTCATCTAAACACCCTCCTTGATCAAAAAAACTTCATAGACATCTAATCCTACCTTAACTCCCCCATTAAACCAAGATACATAGATATATAATGGTGGAATGGGTGTTCAATCCATTTTTTGTGCCTTCAAACCCTTAAAACAAGGTTCTTAACCCGCCTACAGTAAAAAGCTTATAAAAACCACAAATCTTAATGAAAATGCTTCAAAATTGAACAAAAAAAAAGCTACTTCAATCCTCCATTGAATGAAATACAATTTTGGATTTTACTCTAACTGTATGGGCCATACAAATCAAGAGAGTAGTATATTTTCTAGAAAAATGATGCAAGACAGGGTGGTAATGAACTCCAACAAATAATTCACAATTGATTAGGAAGGTTCCAAACAACTTCTAGGGTGACTTGGTTAAGCCACCTATTTCCTTGTAGCCTTGGAGACACACTTATTCAACTATATCTCCATTTTCCTGTTGATTAACATGTCAAATTCTCTGGTAGGGTTATTTTGGATTGTTCCAACACAATCTACCCTTCAACGCTTCACAATGGCCTAATTAGGCCTCTTTTCCAAAGGAGGTCCACCAAAATTCATTCCCTTGTCCTCAAAACCTTCATGCACTCCAAGCACCAGTCACAAAACAAAAAATTCTCACATTGGTTTCCATCAAACAGTCCATATTCTCTCTACCCTAACCAAAAACCAGTCCATTCACCATTGGCAATTAGCTTGCCAACCTTCAAGCACATGATCCAAACCTTTTTTTCACACCACCCTACCTAACAAGCAAATAAAACTCAATCCTACATGCTAATAGGCCCATTCCACCCAACTACTTTACTATCCTATGGTGGAATGGCCTTTATAACTCCATTTCTTACAAAACCCTAATAAACCCTAACCAAAATAGCAACTTGCAAAAATATGTTTAAATCTCCCTTATTCCTGACCAAAAATCACTCCAAGATGATTCAAATGAAAGCTAGAAAGATCCTTTGTCAATTGATATCACCCTTACATTGATTGGCGACTGTACGAGCACATACAATGGAAAAATATATAGGAAAACGTGGAAAATTTAAAGAAAACACAAGCAAACAGAGTATTACTTTATTCAATATGCAAAATCACAATTGCCAACCCTGCTCGAGAGTTCTTACAAGTTTTTTAACACATTTTTACCTTCTAGTAACGGTTCAAAACTCCCATTTGAAATGGTGACCATTCAACTTCTAACTTCAATGAGATTTTCCTCAAAAAAGCACTATACCAAACATTACAAAATTGCAAAACCATGACTTAAACATAAACCTACACACCTAAGACTTCCAACATCTCACTTACACATATTCATGGTCATTTTGACCTTATTACATTAGGAAAAGAATTTACCCCCACTTAGACCCTATGTACAATGCAAACAAGCCAAAATTGTCAAAATTAAAGGTTCCCTGCACCATACAGCCGAGGAAAAAATTCATCCTTCGGATGAAAGAAGGTCTTTGACTGATGTGCCATGCTTCTTAATGTCTTCTTCAAACATCCAAGTTTCATCTTCTTCTGGTAACCCAAGCCATTTGACCAAGTGTTCAATATATACTTTCCTCCTTGTCCTCTTTACCTCCCTTGAGTCCAAAATAGCTTCAAGCTTCATTGGTTGAGTGGGTGGAAGATCTTTGATCTAATCTTCCTCATCATTTTTAGGTTCACCTACTTCTTTACCTACAAAAATAGATCCCTTGAATGGATATAGGTTTGTCACACTAAAAATTAGTGAGATGGCAACTCCTTGTGGGAGTTCAATCTCATAAGCATTGTTTCCATACTTGTGGACCACCTTGCAGGGTCCTATCTTCTTCATCATTAGTTTTGTATACTTTCCCTTAGGTAGCCTCTCCTTTCTTAGATGTGCCCACACTAGATCACCCACCTTTAATTGTACATCTCTCCTTTTCAAGTATGCCCTCTCTTTGTACTTACCTACATTCTTCTCAAGTGTCTCCTTGACCCGTTTGCGTATGTCATGCATAGCCACAACAAAATCCTCTCCTTGAGAACTCCTCTTATTCATTCCACTCAAGTCCCTTAACTCACAAACACCCCTTGAATGCATTCCATAGACAACCTCAAATTGACTTCTACTAATACTCTAATTGACTGAGTCACTATAAGCATACTCTCCTTGTGACAAGATCAAATCCCATGACTAGTTATGTTCCTTAGTTAAACACCTCCGTAGATTACCCAATGATCTATTAACAACCTCAGTTTTCCCATCGGTTTGAGGATGGTAGGCAGAGCTGAAATTTAAATTAGTTCCCAACTTTCTCCACAATGTTCTCCAAAAATGGCCAATAAACTTTGTATCTTTGTCAAATACTATTGACAATGGCAGCCCATGTATTCTAACAATCTCCTTGAAGAATAGGCTTGCAATGTGTGAAGCATCATTGGTTGATTTACAAGCAATGAAGTGTGCCATCTTGCTAAACCTATTCACCACTACATACACACTGTCATACCCCCTTGAAGTTCTTGGCAGACCCAAGACAAAATCCATGCCTATTGCTTCCCATGGTCTGCTTGGTATGGGTAAAGGCTGATAGAAACCAACATTGGAGCTTGTCCCTTTTGCTCTTTAACATATGACACAACCTTCTACATAATTTTTAACATCCAAATGCATCTTAGGTCAATAGTAAAATCTTTTTATCTGATCTAAAGTTTTGTCACAACCAAAATGTCCTCCTAGGCTCCCACTATGCTTCTCTCTAACTAAATTCTCCCTCATGGAGCACTTAGGGATACATAACTGAGCTCCCCTAAAGAGTAGCCCATCTTGCAACACATAATCTTCATATTCTTTATGAAATGATTCTTGGGACTATTCACAAACAACAAACACATCATGGAAGTCTTCATCAGATTTATACATACCTTTGAGTGAGTCCACACCCACACTTTGAAGTTGTACCTCTTGCACTAATGTTTCCCTCCTACTCAGAGCATCTGCCACTTTTTTGGCTTGTCCCTTCTTATGATTTATAGTAAATGTGTAATCTTGCAAGTATTCCACCCATTTCATGTGTCTATGGCTCAATTTCTCTTGTCTATTCAAAAAACTCAAAGCATGATTGTCTGTGAACACCACAAATTCTTTAGGTAATAGATAGTGCCTCCATTTTTTAAGTGATTGCACCATAACATACATTTCCAAGTCATATGATGAATATTTTCTCTTTGCCTCATTCAAATTTTCACTAAAAAATGCAATAGGTTTCCCCTCCTGACTTAACACTGCCCCTATGGCCAAATTACTAGCATCACAAATTCGTAAACACCTTAGCAAAATCAGACAAGGTAAGTATTGGTTGTTTTGCTACCTTTTGTTTGAGGTAATCAAAGCTTTGATCAGCCTCCTTTTTCCACTGAAACCTACTCCTCTTCTCTCCTTTGATGGTATCTATCATTGGTGCAACTGTATGACTAAATCCCCTTATAAACTTTTGGTAGAAGCTTGCTAGGCCATGGAATCTTTTGACTTCCCCAACTGTTTTTGATGTAGGCCAATTAAGAATGGGTTCAACTTTCTTGGGATCCATCTTCAAGGTTCCTCCTGAGATCACAAATCCCAAATATATCAGTTCTTGCTTCATCCATTCACACTTCTTAAGGTTGATCATGAGCTTTTCTTCATGCAACTTTCCCAAAACTCTATCCAAGTGTTCCAAGTGATCTTCCCTTGTCTTGTTGAATACCAAGATGTCATCTAAATACACCACTACAAATTTTTTAATGAAATCTTTTAACACCTCATTCATGAGTCTCATGAATGTGCTAGGAGCATTGGATAGCCCAAAGGGCATCACCATCCACTCATAGAGGCCCTGATTAGTCTTGAAATCCGTTTTCCATTCATCACCCTCTCTGATCCTTATCTAGTGGTAGCCACTTTTTAAGTCTATTTTAGAAAAATATTTTTCCCCTACCAAACTATCCATGAGATCTTCCATCCAAGGTATAGGAAACCTATACCTAATAGTTATCTTGTTAATAGCTCTTGAATCTGTGCAAAGTATCCATTCACCATATTTTTTGGGTGACAAAACAGTTGGCACAACACATGGACTAAGGCTCTTTCTTACCAATCCCTTTTCTAATAGCTCTTGCACTTGTTTTTTGATTTCCTCATTTTGTTGAGGAGTCATTTTATAAGCCACCTTATTAGGAAGGCTTGCACCAGGGATTAAGTCAATATGATGACTTACATCATGGATTGGAGGCAATGAACTTAGAAATTCCTTCACCACTATGTTCTCATACTTGTCAAGTAAGGTCTAAACCTCTTTTGGAACTTCTTTTACCCTACCATCTGTTACTACATCAGAAATTGGTTTCCCAACAATGGAAAACCCAACCTTCTCTTCTTCTAAGTCCTTTAGAAACACCTTCTCTTTCACTATCATCACACTAGGTCCTTCATGGACTGTATGCTCATCTTCTTGCAGAGGTTCTAATCTGATATGTACACCATCTTTTTCAATCTAATGTTCTTTTTTAAAGCCATCATGTTGTGCCTTATGGTCATATTGCCAAGGCCTACCAAGGAGTACGTGGCACACATCCATGGGCACAATGTCACAGAGTATCTTATCTTTATAAGGCCCTATTGAGAACTCTACATAAGCCTGCTCATTGACAAGAACCTGTTGCCCCTTGTTTAAACATGAAATTTTGTATGGATTAGAGTGGGGAATCCATTTCAATTTGAGTTTTTCCACCATTTCTAGAGATACTATATTATCTTTGGAGCCAGAGTCAATTATAACTTTACATACCTTCCCTTGGACTTTGCAAGTTTTTCTAAAAAAAGCTTTCCTTTGAGGTGGCTCCTTTGAAGTTGGAACTTTGATCAAAGTTCTCCTAATCATCAAAGACTCCCCTAATTCTGGTTTGGCATGGAGAGTTAAAGGACCTAAACATGATCCCACACTTTCTGCCTCTTCTTCTTCATGAACAAGTTGAGTTCTTCTTTCTCCACTTTAATAGCTTGATCCCTGCTTATTTGGACACTTCCATGCAAGGTGTCCATACTGAGTACAATCAAAACACTTTCCTAAAAAAGCATTAGAGCCTCTTGCTGATCCATTAAATCTTCTTCTTCCTCCTGTCCTTCTTCCTCTAAAAGTTCCCCTTGTTTCTCCACTTGACTCTGGAGTAGTGCCTTGTTCATTTGGTGACTTTTGAAAGCCTCTTCCTCTATTGTTACCTCTACCCCTAGCTTTCTTTTCTAACCTCTTCTTTATCTTCTCCTCAACTTTTGTAGCCATTTGGAAACACTCTTCTACTGACCTAGGAGTAATCAAACTAATTTCATCTTGGATTGTAACCCTTAATCTATTCAAATATCTGGTGACTCTCTCTTTCTCATTCTCCATATGCCCTGACCTTATGGTTAGTTTATGAAATTCTTCAGTATAAGTAGCTACATCCATCTCTTTTTGTTTCAAAATTTGCAGCCTTCTATAAATCTATATTTCATAGTTAGCTGGTAAGAATTGACTCTTGATATTCTACACCATCCCATCCCAAGAAGTAATCTTGGGCTTAAACTTCTTTACCCTTTCTTCTTGAATGTAGTTCCACCAGGTTAAAGCTAGTCCCTTTAGTTTTGTCTTAGAAAATTTAACTTTCTTGTCTTTAGATATCTCCCTAAACTCAAAGTAATTATCTAGAGCATCAATCCACTCTATGACTTCTTCTCCATCCATCTTGCCCCCATACGTTGGAATTTATATCTTCACCTCCTAAGCCTCACCTTTTGCAGCCTTAAGCACCTACACGAACTTCTTCTCTTCAATCCCCAACTCCTCTTGGGGTTCTTCTTGAGGGTTTTCCTCTTCACCCTCATCGTCAAGGTCACTCACCTCAACAATACCCTTACCTCTCTTAATCTTCTTCTCTAGTGCTTCCATTCTTCCTCTCAAGGCTCTAATCTCCTTAGCAACTACTGTTCTACCCATCTTTGGAGGCATTTTGTATGGTTATTTGCACCTTTTCTCCTAAAACTCTAAATTCCTTTGTTAATGGATCTAGAGCCTAAGCTCTAATACCACCTGATGCAAGACAGGGTGGTAATGAACTCCAAAAAACAATTCCCAACTGATTAGGAAGGTTCCAAACAACTCCTAGGGTGACTTCCTTAGTTAAGCCACCTATTCCCTTATAGCCTTGGAGACACACTATTCAACTATATCTCCATCTGTAGACCGCTTCAATTTTTGAAGAACACATTTTCAAGGACCCTTTAGGTTGTTGATTAACATTTCAAATTCTCTGGTAGGGTTGTTTTGGACTGTTCCAACACAATCTGCCCTTCAACACTTCACAATGGCCTAATTAGGCCTCTTTTCCAAAGGAGGTCCACCAAAATTCATTCCCCTGTCCTCAAAACCTTCATGCACTCCAAGCACCAATCACAAAACAAAAAATTATCACATTGGTTTCCATCAAACAGTCCATATTATCTCTGCCCTAACCAAAAACCAGTCCATTCACCATTGGCAATTAGCTTGCCAACCTTCAAGCACATGATCCAAACCTGTTTTTCACACCACCCTACCTAACAAGCAAAGAAAACTCAATCCTACATGCTAACAAGCCCATTCCACCCAACTACTTTACTATCCTATGGTGGAATGGCTTTTAGAACTCCATTTCTTACAAAACCCTAATAAACCCTAACCAAAATAGCAACTTGCAAAAATCTGTTTAAATCTCCCTTATTCTTGACTGAGAATCACTCCAAGATGATTCAAATGAAAGCTAGATGGATCCTCTATCAATTGATATCACCCTTACATTGATTGGTGACTGTACGAGCACATACAATGGCAAAATATACAGGAAAACACAAAAAATTTAAAGAAAACACAAGCAAATAGAGTATTACTTTATTCAATATGCAAAATCACAATTACCAACCCTGCTCGAGAGTTCTTACAAGATTTTTAACACATTTTCACCTTCTAGTAACGGTTCAAAACTCCCATTTGAAATGGTGACCATTCAACTTCTAACTTCAATGAGATTTTCCTCAAAAAAGCACTGTACCAAACATTACAAAATTGCAAAACCATGACTTAAACATAAACCTACACACCTAATACTTCCAACATCTCACTTACACATATTCATGGTCATTTTGACCTTATTACATTAGGAAAATAATTTACCCCCACTTAGACCCTATGTACAATGCAAACAAGCCAAAATTGTCAAAATTGAAGGTACCCTGCACCAAAAAACACAGAAATTTAAAAACTTTTTTTTATGATTTTCTTCAATAAAAACTTCAACAACAACCTTGCCTCAAATTACAGAGGCATATTTAAGCTTTTACATCTAAAAGACACCCAACTCAACTGACTCAACCAACAAAACCAACTTTTGAACTTGAAATGACTGTTGAACTTCTCTATTATGTAATTTTTGCACTTTCCATAACAACATTTTGACAACATTACAAAAATGAACTCAAACTAACCAAATGACCCAAATAACATTAAGGATGGTCTATTATGACCTTATTTTCCTAAATCAAAGACTCAAAACATCTAAAACTATCAAATTAACTTATCTACAAAACTTGTAAATTTGAACCATCATGGTGCCCTTGCAGCATACACCCGACCTAAAAGAAGACCATGAGTCCCTTAAGGAACATTAAGAACATGTCTCGTACCCTTGAATTCTTTCCAATCTACATGTTCATTTTGTACTCCTTTCCAATGTGTCAAATATTGGAAACTTGCACTATTTCTGCCCTTTGACTAATTCTCTCTTTGAAAGGATTGTCCTCCACTTGTTAATTGTTGTTTCACTTTCCCTCCACCTAGAAATGAGATGGAACCTACTTTCAAACCTGGAAACACACCTCTATCAACCTTATCTTTGACTATCTTCTTCCTTACCCTTGAATCATACCTAACTTCATTCAGTTGTTCCTGCCAAACACCTTTTCTCACTTCATCTTTTCCTCTTTTCTCTGTCATCATACTTACTGCCTCTAATGTCACTATCTTATCAGACTCATAAACCACTATTTCATCAGTCTTAGTAACCTCTATCTTGTTAGAAATTAATTTCCCCTTGACCGCCTTTTCTTCCAATGGATAAATCACTATCCCTATCACAATTTCATCACACTTTTCTAACCCATTTTGAGTTTGCACATGGAATTCATCCTTGACCTTCTCTAGGTCTGCATTTGACATATTTTCATTACCTTCTCTTCCCAATACTAAATAATTTCTCACACTTGTTGTCTTGACACTTTCAAGCTTTGAAGTGACTGCAACCTCTACCTTCTTTTCTCCTTCTCTTTCACAAACTCTTTCTTGCCAAACATGATGAATTTTGTTGCCTTGGTTTGTTCTTTACCATTCTCCTGCAATGGTGTTAGTGTGAAAGCATTTCCATCCTTTTCAATGGTGTAAGTATTATTTCTACCATCATAAAGTGAATTCTTATCAAATTTCCATGGCCTTCCAAGTAGTAAATGGCAACAATCCATTGGTAAGACATCACAAAGTATCTTATATCTATATCCACCAAAGCTAAACTCAACAAAAGCTTGTTGAATAACCAAAATGGACTGATCATCATTCACCCAAGATACTCTATATGGTGTTTCATGAGGCACATTTTCTAATTTCAGTTTATCTAACATTTCATTTGACACCATGTTATTAGTAGAACCAAAATCTATCACTACCTTGCATACCTTTCTATTGCATTTGCATGTGGTCTTGAATAGTGTCCTTCTTTGAGTTGTCTATTTCTCCTTGGATGCTTGAAGCAATGTTCTTCTCACCATCAATGACTCCCCAACTTCTAGACCAAAAATTTGAGTAGGAGAATGCACACTTTCACAATCATCTTCTTGGACCAATTGCACTCTTTTGTCTCCTCCACTTGAAGTAGATCCTTGCTTCTCAGTGTAGACACCTAAAAATGACCTAGGCCTGCAAGCTTCATTTTTACCACTTTCGTCCTAGCATAATTATGACATTTAATTATGTCCTTGGTCCATATTCGACTATTGATTAAATAATTCATAATTATTTAATTAATTCATGTCATTTATTCCTCATGATTATTAAATAAATAAGTTTTATTTATTAAATATGTCATTAATTGTCTAAGGTCTTCCTTTAATTAAATAAATTTCTTAATTTATTTAATTCCCCTTTGTCATTTATTTCTTCTTGATTATTAAATAAATAAATTTTATTTATTTAATTACGTCACTAATTAGGTCCCCTTCTTTCTAAAATTAAATAAATTCTTATTTATTTAATTTTTGTCCACTATCCACTATAATTAAATAATTATTTTAATTATTTAATTATTCATTGGCCACTTCTCTCATAAATTAAATAAATTTTATTTATTTAATTTGGTCCACTCTCTTGAATTTTGAATTAAATCATTATTTAAATTCAAAATGATTCTTTTGTCACATTCCTCTATAATTAAATAATATATTTATTATTTAATTATTCATTGGTCACCTAAATTAAATAATTTTTATTATTTAATTTCTCCAACCTCTTTATCGATCTTATCTTCCAAATCAAATCTTATCTCTTGACATCTCATTCAATTTCATCCCTTGATTGAATTATCTCATAATTCAATCTCAACCCTTCATTTCTTATCATTTGCCCTAATTTTGACCTAACCCTAATTCATACTACAACATTCAATCTTGACCATTGATTCTAGGGTATTTGTCATCTTCTCATCCTGGCCACACATTCAAAATTGCAGTTTTTATAAAATGGCAATTTTGTTCTTATTTTGGCATCTCATGCTCATTCTGTCAACTTAGATTCTTGTCATGGTCATTTGCAGTCATTGTCATTTTAGTCTATTGTGAGGTCATTTCTTTTATACAAATCCTTCAACACTTGCATGGGCTTTGTCATTATTCTAGGTGCTCATTTGAAATCTGAGGGAATCTCTATTTACTGCAAGCTAGGAGGTGTAACAAAGGTGAAGCATGGAAAATGAAGACTTAGGGTAACTTTGTTCCTTTTGTTTTCACATTTATTTCCTTTGTACTTTGTTACTTCAATGGATTTTTAATGTTATTGTGCTAACCCCTTTAACTAAACTCTGATTTTCTCTTGATTACACTCAGGACACTTGAATGTTGGATTCCCAAACAGCTTACAATGGTAACATCTACCTAAAAATGATTTGGAACTTCTACCTTCATCAAATCTACCTCTGAAACCTCTAAAACCACCTCTTGGATCAACCACTTGTTCCTTTCTTTTCCTTGCTTCTTCTTGGTCTTCAAAATTTTACCTTGATCTTCTTCCTCTACTAATATTTCCTTTACCCCTTCCTTGTCTTTCTTGTCTTCTTTTTAGTTTCTCCTCTTCCTTAGTAGCCAATTGAAAACATTCCTCAATTGATCTAGGTGTTGTCAAACTCAATTCATCTTGGATTTGATACCTCAACCCACATATATACCTTGCAATATTTTCATTCTCATCCTCAATATGACCAGACCTAATGCTCAACTTGTGAAACTCCTCGATATATGTCATAACATCCTTCTCTTTCTGTTTCAAGCTTTGCAACTTCTTAAAAGTTTGAATAGCATGATCACTTGGAAAAAATTGTGCTTTCACCTTTGCTACCATTCTATCCCATGAACTAATTTTTGGCTTTCCCTTCTTCACTCTCTCCTCTTGAATGTAATTCCACCATGCCAATGCAAGTCCTTTTAACTTTGTCTTAGCATACTTCACTTTCTGATCATCAACAACCTCCTTGAATTCAAAGCAATTATCTAGTGCATCTATCCAGTCTAACACCTCTTCAACATCCAATTTTCCATTATACATTGGCACACCAAATTTCACATTAGAAGCATCACCTTTTACATCCTTGAGCATATTTATCATTCTTCTTTCATCAGGATCCCAATCAGCACCTTGGATTCTTCCACTTGGAGGGTTTTCTTGCTCTCCTTCTTCCTCTTCTTCTCGATCACTTTCCTCATCAGCGACCTTTCCTCTTCTTTGCTCTTTCTCCATTGCTGAAAACCTAGATAAGATTACTTCTTGTGACTCTTTTAACATCTTTATCTCCCTTGCAAGCACTGCACTACCTTTAGGAGGCATTTTGTCTATTCAACTTCTCACCTTTCACACTTCAAACTTCAACCTTTCACCCACAAATGATCTAATACCTATGATTTAATACCACTTGATGAAAATAAGGGAGGAAATATTCTTACAAACATAATTCAAGCAAAATTAATCAATTTTCCAATCACCAAAACTCCATCTTGGCACGTTTTCTCAATTCCACCATTCTTGTCTTGTAGTAGTGCAAACAGTGAAATTTGAACATACCTTCCACAATACACCTCAAACCCCAAAAAAATTCACCTTTCTAGACACCCATTTGGACATATTTCAACATACTTCAATTGTGCATATGGTTGTTTTGGAACATCCTCTTCAAAAAATGAATGGTATGTTGTCCCAAGGCCCAAATAGGCCACTTTTACGAAGGAACACCTCTCAAAACCTTTTACCAAACCCAAATATCTTTGGATAATCCTTTAACAGGATACAAAACTTCATATTTTCCAAATTTTATCAGGGGAAACAATCCTAAACTCACAAAAACATCAAACCCTTGATTTGGCCATTCTAGGCTTGAAACATGGAGGGTTTATTGAAAATCCAGCCTACAGACCTTTAATAACCATATCACCAATTCAAAAATGTCACAATATTCCTTCACAAACTTTAAAAACATTCACTCAACCTCCAACAATGCAACTTTACCAAACTCCTAGACTTAGCCATCAATTTTCAAGCAAAAACTCAAGAAAACCCACCTAGGGCAGCATCTAAGATTCATCTAAACACCCTCCCTGCTCAAAAAAACTCCATATAAATATAATCCTACCTTAAATCCCCCATTCCACCAAGTTACAAAGATATCTAATGGTGGAATGGGTGTTCAATCCATTTTTTGTGCCTTCAAACCCTTAAAACAAGGTTCTTAACATGCCAGCAGTAAAAAGCTTATAAAAACCAAAAATCTTAATAAAAATGCTTCAAACTTGAACCAAAACAAAGCTAATTCAATCCTCCCTCAAATTCAATGCAATTTTGGATCTAACTCTAACTGTATGGGCTGTACAAATCAAGAGAGCAACAGATTTTCTGGAAAAACACATAAATTTAAGAGCTTTTCTATGATTTTCTTCAATAAAAACTTCAACAACAACCTTGCCTCAAATTCTAGAGCTATATTTAAGCTTTTACATCCAAAATACACCCAAATCAACCGACTCAACCAACAAAACCAAATTTTGAACTTGAAATGACCGTTGAACTTCTCTATTTTGCAATTTTTGCACTTTCCATAACAACATTTTGACAACATTACAAAAATGAACTCAAACTAACCAAATGACCCAAATAACATTAAGGATGGTCTATTATGACCTTATTTGTCTAACTCAAAGACTAAAAACATCTTATACTATCAAAGGACCTTATCTACAAAACTTGCAAATTTGAACCATCATGGTGCCCCTACACCAAATCAATTGCAATAACATCGAGGCTTAATACTTCCACATGTTTCCTCTAGCATTTTTCTTGATGTACCATATATTTCGATATTATCTTTTGACACTATCAGTATTGTTCCTACCCTTTCAATATTTCTTGTTATTGGTTTTGGGTATGAAAAATTTATATTTATTTGTTAACAATCTTAAACCTTCTATTTTTTATTTTTCTTATTTGGTAGCACCCACATTAGCACGCTTAAGAGAACCCACCTTAGTGCAATCAATTCCTCTCTCTTTTTCATTTCCATTATTTTGAAGAACCTCTCTTATCTTCTATTATTTATTTCTATTTCCTTTCTTCCCTTCTCTTGCTTTCCATGTTCAATCAACTTGTCAATCCAATTTCCTCTCTAACTTCTCTTAGTTTCTTGTTATCTCCTTTAGCCATGGGTATTAATTATTTAGTATTAAATTAGTCCTATATTCATATCATGGTAGTTATTGTATATTCACTATTACTGATCACATCCTTTTAGGGATCTATTTTGGAGATCCCCCTATTTTATTTTCCATCTGTTAGATGCATAAATCCCTCTCATGAGGTTGAAACCTGGGGAATTCTTCCACATATCTTTTGAAAGAAATTTTCATGAATTTTATATTATCTTTCTTACTAGTTTTATTTTGTTCTTTGATCTATTTTTTATTGGATAACTGGGATCCCAACAACAAAACTAATGTTAGAAAGAAAAGAGGAGAAAACACAAAAGTTTTGTATCTAAATGATTTCTTAAGGAATTGTATTTATACCCTAGTATTAGCAATAGTAGAAGGGTCAAAGATTGAGATATAATATGGTGTTTATAATAATCTACCAACATGTATTATAGATAAAAGCTTATCTAATTATAAACATAATATTATATAAAACATTCATGAATCCTATATATATATATATATAATTACATTCTTTATCTCTTACATGCATCTTCCTTCCCTTCACAATATCTTTCTATCTATACATATAGATAAGTTTGGGGATATGTCTCTTACAAAATACATCTATTCCTATCAAGCCTAGTCAACCTTGTGCTTTGTATGCTCTTTGTAGTGGTTTGCAGTAGTTCTACTACTATTTTGTAGCTCTATTTTTTGTCATTTGCCTCTTACCCCACCAAAAAGATCCCATGGTGTGTGTAGGAAAATTCATTCCTTTTGTTGGATTCAAATTCGTTGTGCTATTTTTTCTTAATTCCCTTCACGTTTTATCCTTTTTTTGGCCCAAGTTTATAATCAATTTGAGATAATTTATGTTGGACCTTTGAGTTTGTGTTCCCCTTTTCTCTTGTGTTTCCTTCCATTTTTACTTTAGTAAATTATCCAAGTGAGAAAAATAAAAAATTAGCAAGGTTTTTGTCACCTTTCTTGAATGATTTCAAAACCCATTTTGAGACCTAACAAGGTTTTTGCAACCTTATCAAAGCCCAACATGGTTTCTCTAACATTTTCAAAATTATCTATCTTTTATTATCAATGTTTTGTGAAGTTTCTAAAACCTCTATCAATAGCCGATAAGCTTTTCACAACCTTTTTAGAGTCCAACAAAGGATTTACAAACTATTATTTTTCTTTTGGTTAATTTTTCATTGACACTTTTTGGAGGTTTTGAAACCTCTATCAAGATTCAACAATGATTTCACAACCTTGATGCCCGACTCACCATTGGTTTCTTAACCTTATCATTTCAATTGTCAAATATGGAAAGACTTTGTGTTTTGGCAAGTTGAAAAGGTTCTAAAACATTTTTTAGCTTCCAAAAAGGTTCTCCTAACCTTGTCTGAGCCTAAAAGTATTTTCAAATCCTTTTGAAAAAGTGAAGGATGAAAAATGTTTTAGAAGGCTCACTGATAAGTGGAGGAAGTTTAGAACTTGCATTGACTCCCAACAAAGTTCTCGCAACCTTTTTGAAGCATGATGAGGTCATTATAACCATTTTTATTGTAAATAAAATAGAAAATTTTGGAGTGCTGATATTTTGAATAATTTCAAGAACCTATGTTGACTCTTCACAAGTTTCTCACAACCTTGTCAGAGCTTGACATACTTTTTAAAACCTATTGAAACTAAATTGAATGCAAGGGGGAGAAGGTGTGTCTTTTGATGAATATTTTTTGTGGTTCATGAACCATTTATGGTTTCTAGTGTGGTTCTAATATCACTTATTTTTTCCAGTAAGTAAAGAAGTAAAAGATATCAAAACAAAGAATAAGTGTGTTGGTGCATTAGTGAGTTGAAGAGGTTGTGAAACCTCTATCAACTCTCAATAAGGTTTTCATAACCTTGTCAAAGCTTGATAGGGTTATGGAAATTGGATTTTTGGGTGACACCTAGTGCAATAGGTGTCAAAATAATAAGGATTATGCAAGAAGGAGCACATGATTGATAGAGATTCCTATAATCTTTCATAAGGGAATTTTTAAATTAGTTTGCGGTGCCAAGTGAAACAATGTGGTGTATTACTCCCCACCTACTCATTTTAATGGCAGTATCTCACCCACCTACTATAATTCAATGGTGTTGATATTATTTGATTTGGGATACCCATTTTGGGCAAGATTCATTCCTAGTCATGGATTTTGATGTTGCTATAGTGCAATAATTAGGGTTTGACACCCTACAAGTGTTAAATGAAGATTTTGGTTTATTTTAGAGAGAGCTTGTTTGATTGTGGTCTCCAAATGCTACAGAGTTGTATGGAATCCATTAAATCTATATTTAGTTCATTTTGAGGGATTATGAACTTGTGGAATTAAAGGAGATTAGTAGTGTACATGTGAATTTTATTGTAGAATGTCTCCAAGGCTTTAACTATACATTTAATAAGGATTCTTAGTCATAGCTAGGTATTTTTGCATGCCACACTTTCTAGCATGAGTATAATTTGGTACAAAATAATATAAAAACATTCTAAAAATGTTACAAGTATTGTAACAATCTCTCTCATTTTATGTATGAATATGTGCAATTATTTTATGGATTACTAAGTATGTTCTATCACAAAATTTAATGATAATTATTGTATGAAAAAATTAGATCCATGTTCTTTCATTCTAATATATTATCTTCTCAATGTATTATGACTTTGTTTCCCAATAGATAGGCACTGGTCTACAACCATACACTACTGTCACACCATAAAAAAAAAATTTAATAGCTTAGTAGTAAGTTCTTCTTATGCACCCATGATGATCAATATAACTAGGGAAATATTCTTAAGTGAATATTCAATAGATATATTTTATGTGGATCATACTTGCATAGTTGTATCATCTATATAGAGGTTTTATATAGCTAATCTTCCTTGACCTAATGATAATATTTGGGGTCAAGAGTATGATTAAGTTTAGGTATAGTTGTTTTTTGTTGTCATTTTTGTTTAACTCAAATACCAATTAAGTTATATTCCTAAGAACACCCTCCTAAGTCTAAGATGAGCTTGATGCATATGATAGATAACCCAGTCTTATAGAGTTGAACTATAACCCTTCATATTTTATTGATGAGTTGATTTCACTTGCATGACAACAACCTTGGCCTTGTGAGTGGAATTTTATTTTAGGAAGTGGAGCAATGATTTGGGACCCAATAGGGTGGTGTCATTATCACAAATAATATCATTTTAGTTGTTTCCAATGAAGTGTGATATTAATGCATATTTTGAAACACCTTTGTACCATGTTTGTCAATTTGTAATTGTGCATTGTATTTGGGTAAGATAGTGGTGTAGGAGCACCTACACCACAAACTATTTTTTTTATTATTTGAATGAATGGTGGGTCATGTTAGTGTCTTTGTGTTTATTTTTGTCCAAATAAGGTCTAATAGACCAATATTTTATGTATTTAGGGAATCTTTGGGCTAAGGTGGTCAAATGTGCACAAGTACACTCTTACATAGTTATGTCAAAATTTGGATCTTGTAAGCCTAAAAGGAAAATATGTAAGATTGTATGTAAGGGTGAAATCTTCATGATTTTAATGGGGTTATCTCAAAGCCTTGGAGTGATTTTAGGGGTCATTTAAGCATAAGTATAAAAAAAAAAATCACACACTTATGTGTCAATGAGTCAAGTGCAACATTAAAGAGTAGATTAGGGGTATTAAGGATTAGTTAACAATTTGTGGATAGTTGAGGGAGTTAGGCATTGGTTTTTGACTCCAAATGTACTTAAGGCCTTGAGAAGGCTCGAATAAGGGTTAACAAGCATTTTATATTGAAGATTGAATAAGGAAAAAATGTTTTGCTCTGCTTATTCCTGATTTTTTCTATTTTTTCTCCACATTTCCAACTCTGTACGGCTCGTACAGGTTCATTTATGCTCTAAGAATTAGAGTAGTTTATAAATTTATGTCTTAGCTTTCACTTGGAGTCTCTTTGGAGGTTTGATATTCATCTTGAAGGAAATAGGCAAAAATTTTCTGACTTGACTGGTGAAAACCAGTGAACTGCTATTTTGTAAAGTAATTTTGGAAATGGCCATTTCTCTTGTTGTATGGTTCTGTGACTCAAATAAATGGCCTGTCACAAGGTAGTGTAGGGGTTTTTGTGTCATGGAAAGCAAAGATAGGGCGAGTTGTTTGATTTTTGGAAGGTACCCTGGCTCGTAACAGGAATTTTGGCATGTGGAACAGGGGTGTCCATGAGAGTTTGTAAAGAAACAATAAATGAAATGATATTGTGATATATTTTTGAGTTTATGCTGGGTATATCCATGATGTTTGATGCATTGGAAAAGCTTCTGGAAGCTGGGAGATAGGTGATTCATTAAAACCCTAAGTTAATGCATGATAGAGGAGGGTTTCATAGAATAGTGATAAAAAGGCCTTGAAGTTATTAATAAATTGTGGAATTTGATGTTTTGGCATGTAATAAATGACTATCCAAGAGTTCATGGTGATTGGAGGAGTCTAAAAAGTAGTTGGTTTGTAAATTAGGGCTAATTTTGTAGCCTTTTGAGTAGGGTCACTTAGTGAAATTCTACAATGTTGCAAAAGAACCTTGTATGAATGATTGGAGAATTGTTTTTGATGTTGAATGGATGCTAGGTAGATGTCGTGTTGGTCTTTTTACAATATTCTTGAAAATATATGCTCTTTAGTTGATTTTTGGTGACTTGAAGCTATAGTGTTGATATTTGAGAGAAGTTGTGTCAATTTGTTTCTTGGGTTCCACCACCTCTACATCAGTTAGGCATTCCATCAACTTATGCAAATAGAATGGTGTAGTTTTCAAGTATATATTAGGTAAAATAATCTTTTGAGAACATTGGAAATATTGAGGAAATTTTAAATTTTCATCTTGTGTGGGTGATCTTGATAGCCCATGAAATCACATCAACATAATGTTGTCATTGTTGGGGATATGATAGCTATTGTCAAGTTTTTAGATACTAGATATATTTTAAACACCTCATCAATAGAAGGTTCAAAGTTTTAAAAAATTGTGTGTTGAAGTTAGAAGCCCATAAAATTATGCCAATAAAATGACATCAAGAATGAAAAAGGGTTGCTATATTGAGAAGACATTAAAGACCCTGTTGGTGGTTGCAACCCAAAATAAAATTATGCCTTGGGGTCCATGTTACTTCAATGATTTCCTTAGTTTTGTGAGGTGGTTACTCTGTTGTCAAAGGACAAATTTTTCATCAGTGTTGTTCATGTTTCATGAACATAAATAAGGGTGAACATAACTAGATATAAGGTATTATGTCCTCCTTCCAATTTTGAAGAATGGTTTCTTTTTAGGTGAAGAAATAAATTAAATCTCCTCTCTTATCTACTTTGCATAATGAATTTTAACTAGCCATGTATTTTCCCTAGGATTACTTCAACAAATGTAACATGTGATTCAAACCCTATATGTTATGATAGATAAAATATCCAAAAAAAATTATGAGGATGAGCCTCCATGTTGTTCATACAACCCAACACAAACAAAAATTCATATTTAGAACTATAAACATCCATACTTAAAAGCAAGTTAAGGATATATGAGCTCAAAAAGTAATGTGAAGAAAGAATCAAGGCCATACAATCAAAGAGATACCCTGTTGTTACAAAGAAATAGATTTCTCCATCCTTTGTTGTCCTAATTGATCCAATTTATAATTACCTTTACCTTTCTTGAGTCAATTATGAAAGGAATATGATGAAAGCTTCAATCTATGTATTGATGCCTAGGATTGATGAGTATGATCATCTTTAGGGGGGATGTACATGTCAATGCTTTCAAATTTCATTGAAATAATTCAATTCAAAGATGAAGAAATTTAGATTAGATTTTTTGTTAGATCACTATAGGGAAAATAAATAATTGGTAAGATGGTTTCCTCGAGCATTATTTTGCTTCATGGAATCAACTTTTGGTTACGTTTGATGGAGAATTTTCTTTGCATCTAGACCCCATTTCTCTTGTCGAAGAATTAGAAAATATCAAATGGAAAGGAGAGTCTAGCATGGACTTCAATCAAAGGCTTATTGTTTCTCTTTCTGAGATCCCAAAAGAATTCATACCTAACATGATTGCCTATATTGATATGTTTCTCAAAGCCTATGGTGTTACTCTAGGTTCTAGTTCAATATGGAAAGATTTTAATTTGGTGGAATTCAATAGGAATATAGGTGCCTTGATTTTATTAATAGCATAAGAAAGGATACAATTGTTATCCTTAAGAAAAAATGGTGTTGGCTACGAACACGTTATTGCAAACAATAATTGCATGGCTATTGCATTAGGGTCAAACACACTATTATGTGATGATTGTGTTTGTTGGAGGGTAGAGGAATTTATTGGTGCACTATGTAATAAAAGTATAGAAGGGTATGATTGTGTGTGCACCTAAATTTGATTGGATTAGTCATAATTGGATGATAACAATGAATACATTAATGATGACATAAAGCTTGAGAACGAGGAGTATGAACCTTTTTTTGTTGCAGCAATATGGACAGTGAGTAAGACGTGTATGTAGGAGAGTCATCTAATTAATCAACTCTACTAGTTGATTATATAGTGCATATACATGTTGGAGATGGAGACGGTGAATTAGAAGATGTCATTTTGTTTGATCTCTTACCTTCCTTTATCATATTTTCTGATTTTTAAGTTGCTACTAAGTGTGTGCATGAGGATAAGGTTGGAACAAATATACATTGCAATTAAAATGTCACAAGTGTTTATACATATGATGAATTCAATGCGAATAATTTGTAATTGAATAATGTGAAGTTGGTGACATGGATTCATATTATAACCTCTTTTTTTGGTGTGCAATATGTAGTATTCCTCATGCACAGTACACTTCAATGAAATCATGTGAAAGTATTGAACTGCATATGTGAATGTGGGAGGAGAAGTGTGCCACAGGTCTAATTGTAGTAGAACACATGACACAAGATGCTAAGATGGAGATGAAATGGAATGATAATTTGAATTGTGAAAAAATTTCACAAAATTGTCTCATGATCCAAATGGTTGTGCTTATGAATATTGCATCAACATAGATGATAACAAGGTTTTCTAGTCATATATTATCCCAGAGTTGAGAATAATTGAATATGAATCTTTTATTCATGATGAAGATGCAACTTCTCATAATTTGGATGAAAATGTGCTCAAATTTGATTGTTTCACTTGAGCCCATCATACATTTTCTAATGATGTTGAGCAACAAAAATTCTCCAAGTTGATGATCAATTGGCTACTCAAGTTTCTTATAGGCTTGAGATTCTACTTTTTTAGTTTGAGTTGTCAAAGGATGAGCTTCCTCTTGAAATTCAATTGGATTGAGAGGCATATGTTTTGTTAAATTGTGAATTGGAGGTTTTCCCTTTTTCCTCAATTCACTCAAGGAGGTCAGCAAGAATGAAAATATCATAGTTTCTTTTAGGTTTGACCTAATTTTTTAATTTGTGCCCCTAGTTGCTATAGAAATAAAGGATTCAATGCAAGGAAATTTGGTGGCCTATGTTATGTGGTTTTCATACAATGGTAAGGTTAAAAGTGGGGCTAGACTTCACTTTTTTAAAGACAATCACAAATTTATGCATGAAATAAGAAGATTGCATTTGTTGCAATTGTGTGAAGAAGATAGATTTAGGTTGAGTTAAATTGGTTCCTTCAACATGATGGTGTTTTACAAAGGTGAGTGATTTAATCCATACTTTATAGGGTTGGCTTACATCATGTTAAAATTTTATTTCATAGCCATACTTTTTTTTCTCATTTCTTGTCATGCTAATTGGTTGTGAGCTTCATCATGTATATATGTTTGACATCTATTGGGAATCAAAAATTTTGTGTTATTTTTGGTTGATTTCCTTCTTGTTTTAGCCTTTTTTGGCCCAAGTTTATGTTTGATCTAATACAATTAGTGTTGGGCCTCTATGTTTGTGTTCCCCTTTTATATCATGTTTCTTTTTGTTTTCACTTTAATCAATTATCCAAGTGAGAAAATTAAAAAATGGTTGTGCTTTTTTAGCTTTCTTGAGTGGTTTCAAAACCTATATTTGGCCCCTCAACATGGTTTCTCTAACCTTTTCAAAATTTCTTGTCTTTTATTTTTGGAATTTTGTGAAGGTTCTAAAACCTATGTCAGGAGTTGACAATGTATTCACAACCTTGTAGAATTCTAACATAGGCATTCCAACTTATTATATTTATTTTGGTTAAGTCTTCATAAACACTTTTTAGAAGTTCTGAAACATCAATCAAGAATTGACAAGGTTTTCACAACCTTGTCATTTAAATTATAAAATATGCAAAGGTTGTGTTTTAATGAATTAGAAATGTTCTAAAAAAATTGTCAACTCCCAACAAGGTTCTCCTAAACTTTTCAAGGCTTGACATGATTTTTAGAGCCTTTTGAAAAGTGAAGGATGGAGAATGTTTCATAAGATTCATTAGCAATTGGAGGAAGTTTTAGAACTTTCATTGACTCCTAAGAAGGTTCTCACGACCTTGTAAAATACTTATAAGTTCTTTAGAACCATTTTTATAGTAAAGAAAAATTAAATTTTTTGAAGGAGTGTCAACATTTTGAGGAAGTTCAAGAACTTGTGTTGGCAAGGTTATCACAAACTTGTTAAAGCCCAACATACTTTTTGGAACTTGTTGAAAATAAAGTGAAGATGAGGGGGAGAAGGTGTTCTTATTTTTTTGGTGAATATTTGTTGTGGTTCATAAACCATCATGGTTCTAAATGGTAATTTTGATGTCGCTTGGTTTTACCAAAAAATAAAGAAATAAAAGAGATGAAAATAAATATTATGTTTTAGTGCATTGGTGAGTTGAAGAGGTTGTGGAACCTTTGTTTGCTTCCAAAAAAGTTCTCACAATATTATTAGAGCTTGAAAAGGTTTCAAAAACTAGTTTTGTGGTTGATATCTAGTGGCAATAGGTGCTCAAAATAATAAGGATCATGCAAGGAAGAGAACATGATTGATAGATATGCCTATAATATTTCATAAGGTTATTTTGTTATTTTTTGGAGCCAAGTGAAATGACAGTGCATTAATCCTTACCTACTCACTTTAATGGTGCTAGCTCACCCACTTGCTCAAATTCAATGTTGATACTATTGTTTGATCTAGGATACCCATTTTGGGCATGATTCATTCTTGGTCATGGATTTTGATGCTACTATGGTGTAGTGATCAAGGTTTGACACCATACAAGTGTTAAATGAATATTTTGGTTCATTTTAGAGAGAGGTTAGTTTGATTGTGGTCTCTAGACACCAAAAAGTTGCAAGACAGCCATTGAAGCCAAGTCTAGTTCCTTTTGAGAGATTATAGACTTGTGGAATCAAAGGAGAGTAGTAGTGTGGGTGGATTTTATTGTAGAATGTATATAGGACATCAGGTATACATTTAGGAAATTTTCTCAATTGTATCTAGGAATTTTCTCTTGTCACACTTGTTGGCACAAATGTAATGTGGATCAGATGAATATAACAACATTATAAAAATGTTGCAAGTATTGTAATGATCTCTCTCATTTTATGTATGAAAATATGTAATTATGTTGTGGATTAATAAGTATATTTTATCACAAAGTTTCATGTTCATTATTGTATGTAAATACATAGCTCCATGTTATTTTATTCTAGGTTTTTCTCTTCTCAATGTGTTGTGGCTATGTTGCCCAATAGATAAGAACTTGTCCACAACCATACACTAATCTCACACCATCAAATAAGAAAACATTATTCAATAGTTTAGTAGTAATTAAGTCCTTCATGTGCACCCATGACTATTGATATAACCAATGAATTATTCTTAAGTGAATATTTAGTAGATATATTTTATGTGGATAATTCTTGCATAGTCATATCAGCTATAGAGGGATTTTTTGCAGTTAGTCTTCCTTGACCTAGTAACACTATCTGGGGTTAATAGTTCAATTAGGTTTTGTTATAATTGCTTTTGTTTGCCTATTTTTTATTTCAAATAACTATTAAGGTATACCCCTAGGAGCACCCTATTGATTCTAAGTTGAGATTGAAGTGTAGGAGAGATAACCCACTCTCATAGAGTTGACCTTTAACCCTCATTATTTTTTTGATGAGTCGATTTCACTTGCATGATGAAAACCCTAGCCTTGTGAGTTAAATATCATTTTATGAAGTGAAGCATTGGTTTTGGGACCCAACACCTTTAAGAGTGAATATCATACCATAATGAGATAGAATCCACAATGACATACATAATTATAGTTACATCTTCAACTAATTAGGGGTCTATTAGAATACATCATGTAATTAAGAAAACATTATCAATGATAACCTAGGCATTATTATAATTCCAATCAGACATCCATAGCCCTAATAGATTTTCCTTTGACTCCAATCAAAGTATAGATATACTATCAACTAAGCATCCATAGCCCCAATAGATGTTATTTGAATCACCCAAATAGTTGAGTTCTTGTCATATCTCTCCATTTATCATTTTATTTTCTTCTTCATTTTGATCTTTCTTTATTTTTTAAACAATCTATCTCAACTTGTAGGAAATGAAGCCTACTTCTAGGTTGAGAGTCACAATGGTTATCATAAAAGTGAAACCTTAATATGTTTCACCTAATATGTACCCACAACATTTTACCCTAACCAACTCATGAACATGTAAAGTGTGTATAAAGTATAAGATATTAGACATTCCTTTTTGAACCCCATAATTATTTAATCCTTAACAAACCAACATCCCTAAGCTTGAGATGAGTGAGCATAGAGCCAAAGAATCCACATGTTAATGATTGACCTAAAATCAAAAAATGTTATCAACAAAATTCCACCCCTTAGGTTTATCACTAATAGGAATAAGGAATCACCCCTAAATAAGACCCTAAAAGGACAAGAAACAATACTCAAAGGGAAAAAACATAATGAGCAAAAAATAATAATTAAAATTAGAAGGGAAACATAAACCCAAGACAACAAGACAAACACAAAGGAAAGGGAGAAAAAATAGTTATGGACCAAGGAAATGCAAAAAAACAAAAACCTATACTAACTATATACAAGGTCTTTAGAACTTTAAGAAATAAGTTAATGTTTAAGATATTTCTCATTAACTAATAATGGGATGAGCTCTCTAGTCAAAGAATTGATCCTAAAGTTATTACATCCCAAGTCTCAAATATATAATAGGGACCTAACCACATCCTTTCAAATTTATTATGCTCTCCTTTCTTTTCTCTTGCCTTATCCTAGAGTAGGAAAAGGTCAAATATTTTAATTCCTTCACTTTAGCTCTTTTATCAAATCATCTCTTTACTAATTCTTGATCTTTTTCCACATAATCAAGGGTAGCATTTCTTTTTACTCTATGTTTAACAGATTCAAAATTTGACTTAGATGGATTGAATGCTAGCATTGTATACTTGTTACAACAATCATGAGAAAGCTCATAACTTTACCAGCCTTCTCATGGCTATTGTAGAGCATACAATGCTAGCATTCAATCCATCTCAGCTAAACATTGTGATTTTGTCTCAAAACCAAAGAGAAAAAAATTGAATTTAACAGTATAACCTAATAATCAATGGGTACAAACCAATGATAGGTTCATTTGGTTTGAAATTTGGTAACTTTTATCTTATGATAATAATATGGTTAGCAATTGTATAGAATCTGGAGCAGCTGTGAACTGATGATAAATCAATGGGAAATAGTTATTAAAGAACTGTTAATTCCCAACAGTAAGTAGAGATGGTTGCATACATTGAACTACTTAATTTTAATACTTAAGCTACCACAACTTTTTGTTTCTTAACAAGGTTATTGACAGTACTAGGACTGTAACAACATGTGTAAAGGTGTTATGTGACTACTAGGATAGACCTGAGGAAATAATAACAAATAAATGCTTTGGCAAAAGCTTTTAATTTAGATAAGTAAGACATCTTGAATTAAATAGAGTCACTTATGGGTAAGGGAAATATGCCTAGATATTATTTCAAAGGGCATTAATAGGTGGCATGTGTTAGGTTAATCCATAGATGCATAGATTTCACACATGTTGGCCACGAATAGCTAGACTCTTTGTGCTGGGTTAGGCTCCCTTCGTGGGGTAGCACGGGGAAGCCTATGGATTCATGGCAGGGTGGAAATCACCTTGATGATGCTCTCCCTCCCTTTACTCTCTTCCACTTCAGATTAAGGAGAAAGGACGGAAGGGGTTTGTCTTAAATTCGTTATTTCAATTAAGGATCCAACTTCATTTTGTTATTGGTTAAGAAGTATATGATTCTTATTTTAATTTGAATTATAGTTTCAATATGATACTGAATATGAGATGTATGATTCATATTTCAATATGTGAATTTTATTGTGCCCTATCACTAAGAATGATTAAAGTGCTATGATAGAATGTTCATATGTGAGTTTATTAGCAAGTGTTGCCTCATTATGCAATTATTTGTTTCATTCCTATGAATATAACCGTTGGAGTAATTCCTTACACATTATGATGATGAATTTGAGCAATACTAATCATTTGTATGTACCACTTTTTGATGGTTCTTAATGCAATTTGGGTTCATGTTGTTAAAACTTATTATTTATGTCTAAGTAGTCTTTCATGAGTTGTAAGGTTGGAACTATTAGGTTAATGAGGAACATTGGATTAATCCCATAAACAAATTGAAAAGGGGATGTCCTTAAAGAATATTTAACCCTAGTCCTATCATCGCACAAAGCATACTTTAACTAGGCATGCCAGTCTCTAAGATTCTTCTTTGAGAATTTTTTAATAATAACATGGATTTTTTTATTTACAAAATCAATAACATGATTTTCTTTGTGGATAATAATTTAAAGAAAAAATTAAAATTACCTTATGCTCAAAGTTTTATTGTGATAATTAGCTAAAGAAAAGGCATGATTATTATCACATATTAGAGAAAAGGTATTCCAAACTTGGTCATGATATGTTCTTACAAAAATATTATAACTACCTTGGTGGTGTAATTCTTACAAGTAATAGCCTCAACCGACCTTTTGTAGGAGTTTATCAATTTAAAAATAAGCTTATGTCATGTAAAAGAGTTTGGCTTAATTGTAGCAATAAAATCTAAGCCCCATTAGGAAAAAGGGTGTACCTCAAAAACATGTTACAAGGGGATAGTTGCATTTATTTCTATATGTTTTGGTTAGAAAATATGACATATTTTCACATAAAAATATGCATCCTTGAATAGATGGGGCTAGTAGTACTTTGTCCTAAGTATTTGATGAGTAGTACAATACTAGAGCTATGTCTTATCCCAAAATTATGGAATTTTATAAGAACTTGGAATGCTTATGGTTTATTAAGGAACCTCAAATATATAGCTTACTAATTTATCTTATAGATGACACCAAATTTAATCATGCAACTACACTTTACATTTTAAGTTCTCTCTATTGTGTTGAATTTAAATTCCCTAGACACTAGTTATTCAGTAAATAATAGATTATGTATCTATACCAATCATCATCTATGGTCATGTCCATGATATAGTGTTGGAAAAATATATATTCATTAACTTCTATTAAAGACTTGGTCAGGCCTTGACCTCTAAAAAGCTTCATAGTTTGTATTTCTAAGTCAAATTCCTATGAGATTGTGACCTTTTATCATAACAAGTATATTGAATCCTAACTATTTGATAACTAAATGTGATTCTCTTTTGACCTATAAGTGTGTTTATTTCTTTTGGCAAGGTACAAACAACCCTCTTACCAATGCTTCATACTCAACTAAAATATTG
The DNA here is from genome assembly GCA_007258455.2 of Sequoia sempervirens. Lineage (NCBI taxonomy): Eukaryota > Viridiplantae > Streptophyta > Pinopsida > Cupressales > Cupressaceae > Sequoia > Sequoia sempervirens. Next base: position 11,380,524 of record VDFB02058242.1, read on the forward strand.
ATACATATGAATTACAATCAATATGAAGCAAGAAACACTTTTGCTTTAGCATTGGTAAGTTCAACACATACCCTACATCCTTGTTTGAACTTGGACCCATAAAACCTTAACTCCCACATCTATTTTCCCTTTGGAGTCCTAAGTCCCGTATTAGATCTTATGTCTAATGATCACATATTTTGAGAGTTGGTTGATGTATCATTCCTATCATGTTTTTTCTAGGTGGGACTTTTCTTTATGTGTGTAACTAGGAATGTGAACACCTTGAATACTTTGTAAGGTATTAACAAGATCAATTTTTCCTATTACTAAACTCCTAATATAGTAGAGCTCTCTGATTTTATAATATCTTCAATATAACTTGTGGATCTAACTTTAAATCTAACAAAATTAACCCTCTTAACTACTTCCAAGCATACTAAACATGAAAATTATAAATGAAATTCGTTATGAATCCTACACCAACTTGAAAGCAATAATTTGAAAGTACATAATTGATTATCCAAGATCATATTTTCATTAGCTAACTTTTAGCATGAATTCACAAAGGTTAGGATCTCTAATAGTGGTTACTATAGGGTTAGAATATTCTTCTACCTCTTTATTAGTAGGGTTGTGTCTTAGGAAGGATCTCATCTAATATATATACTCCCTAATCAACTTCTAAAAATGAAATATCATTAGTGGAATTATATCATGTAATTGTGTATTTTAAATTTTGCTCACTATCCACTTTGATTTTGTTTTAATTTCCATTCCAAGGCATCCAAAAAAATTTAAAAATAGTAGTAAATGATCCCTTAAATTTTTTAGTCCAATATCTACTATGAAACATCAAAATCAACCACTTGTATATCAATACAATATTGGATACATGGTTCTAACTATAACGCCCCACCACGTAAACCCCAAAGGACAACTTATAACTAACAATTATAACACATTTAAAAAAAAAAAAAAAAACTAAAAATAAGTTCTAACATTGTCCTTTAGGGTAACATGATTGTATTACTTGTGAAACTTCCTAACATAATCCCAATCCCATAACGATGATTAACTAATCACAAGTATACATCCTAAACAATTATATAGAATGAATAAACAATGTGCATATATCCATAACATTACATAAATGATAAACATCCATATGAGAACACATGATAATACCAAGAATATATATACATTACATTTATTATATGAGTATACATTGTTACGAAGATTGCAATGGTACCACAATGCTTCCCAACATGAGCAGGAATGATACATCAATTACATAAAGTAATGCAACTGAAATGAATAATACATAACATCAATACTATCTCCAAATCTGGTGAAGCTCTGGAATCACTACCATGGTACAACTCTACACTTCACAATCTCTGACTGAGAACCCAATGGAGTGCATAACACATTCCACCCGACCATGTGGACCCTAAGGTCCACCCCCTATGCTAGGAGATGACAAGAAGGACCCATAACATAAAAATAGTCAAGCAGACAAGGCTAACAAGGCTCCAATACATAAAAGTAACAAATCATACATATAGAAACAATTGCTTCTAGAGGTACAAGAACAAGGGGAAAATAATCAAGGCAAGCAAGGTTGCTAAAGGGAAGAGTGTCATTGCATAGCTCAATATGGGTTACCCAATGTGGATCTTCATAGGTTACCAACCCCCATCCTGGGTTACCCTGTCAACCTCAACTGATCCCTAGCCCCCATTCTAACTCATGTGGAACCAACATACCTTTCATGAAGGCAAGGCAATTGGTCTTGTCATTCCAGGTCTTCCTGTCTCATCTCAAGCCTAAATGAACACTTGAGCCATGAGCTAGGCATCCATTATCTTTTATTAGTGTGAGATACTACCCAAACTTAATTATTAGTGTTTTCACTGGATTAAGTAACTCTCATGAGTTACCCTACACATGTCACTTTAGGCATTGGATCCTCATTGAGAGCCACTCCCCCTACTAGCAACAAAAACTCAAAAATCACTAACTGGGTAAGCCAACTTACACAACATAAAAAGCCACATGAATAATCACATAAAATGAGACATGCACCATCCCACACAAAATATCCATAATGAAACAATTTTCATGGTGCAAGACTAAACCCACATAAACAAAATCAAGTATAAGATCAACAACTCACAAAGAACCAACATGAAAAGCCAATCATAAGAAATCTCTTTCCCCAACCTCTAGAAGACTAACAAATTACTAACACATTGGTTCCCCATCGAAGTGGCAACAATAACAAGATCTCAAAGAACTATTTTCAATCCATAATTTACGAGTCAACAAGTGTAGAATAGCGAGTGGTAACATCACAAAGAGATCTTCAAACTCAATCAAAACTAACATAATCAACTCAATACAAAATAAACCACAAATACCAAAAGTAAATCAAAAGTATATTCAACCAATAGGGCATCCAAGGGAGACCTCAATTTTCTCCTCACATGATACCCATCCACTCATTACCTAACAAACTTACAATTTGGCTAATAAACAACTTTAATGACATCAAGCACGACAACAATAGTAATCAACCGACTCACAACTCAATTCAAAAATCAACCCAAAAAATCAATAAGAAAAAATAATCAAATCAACCATGAAATATTCCATAATAGCTTTGCCTCCACAACTTAGATTCTCATTGTTACATTTATACACAAGTAAACAAAAATAAAGTCAACTTGAATGTCATGATCGCACACATAATTCATCACAAGGAAACAATCAAACATTGCAACCTTGAAATCCACTATTTAAATTAAACTCACAATAATCAAGAAGTCATGAACAACTCCACAATTAAACATCATTGCCACTATATTTTACTCAACGACTAAATCATTTAATCCAAACACTTAGAAATCAATTACACAAACACTTAAAACTAATCCATCTTAATTCTGTAAAAAAATCACATAATTAAACAAGAAACACAATAACCCAATCAACTATAAAATTAACATGTAATAACAATCATTTGTTTAATGATTTAAAAGAACTCAAAATTTAAAAGAGTTTATCTAATTCATTTGAATAAGTCCTCCAACTTTCCTAATACAATTAAACTAAATTAAATTATTTTCTTATATAATCTTTTATTTGCTTATCTACATAATCAACTATTATATGACTATGAAAGAAGTCAACATTCAAGCCTTCGTTTAACTAAATATAATTAATTAATTACCCCTATTTAATCTTCCAATTCATCCATCTACTAAATCAAGTAACTCTCTTTATATATATAATAACAAAATACAATTTTGATACAATGTTTGCAAATTATAAAATGGTAACATAAGGTTGGAAGTAACTAAGTAATCTAATTAAATAAATCATTTCACTTTCATGAAATATGGAGAAAATAAGATTAAATAAATATTTTTGAAGGAATAAATACTCATTTAAATTCAAGATAATATAAATAAATGGAACTATTATTTTTTTAGAGCCATAATATAATATATAAATGTTGCAGCCATGGGGAAAACAACTTGACAATATCCCCGTGTTTTGACCACATCTCAAAAACCATGATTTAGGTTCTTGAGATTTTTGGTCAGCAATTAGAAGACAACAAGGAAAATAAACCCTTTAAATTTCTCACCAACCCAGTTTGTAAAAGAAAAGTTATGGACAACACAGTCAGGATGATTTATTGGCAAGGAATAAATCAATAACATAGTATGCAACACAATAGATTAAAGCTTAACAACTAGATGCCAAAGGAAAAAGGTGAAGCAAATGTATTTGAAAAACTTTCAAGCAAATGCATTTAATGGTGGAGGAAAATTTTATCATATTGAATACAATGGTTGTAAGATATATACAAATTGAGTTATCAAACCTTCAGGAAAGAAAACAAATTGAAGAAGTTAAAATGGATTAAACAAATTAAACAAAAATTCCCAGAAGAAGGGTGGCTTCAAAGGCTACAATAATTTTACAAAACACTCACAACATGATTTTTGAAAGAGACTTGGATAAACTTCAGACTATACAATTTTCTAATTGATTTAACAAGGTAATGTTTTGATAACATTCAAGCTTTGCTTCAAAACCAAAGAAAGATAGAAATTCAAAAAGAGAAAGGAACCTGGTTTAAAACGATTGGCACAACTATAGATTTGATGTCGAGTTCAAGCTTCTCAACTTGTAGCTCCAACTTCTTCAAAACCCCAAATAATTTTTTTTACATAAATCTAATTTAAAATCCCCAAAATAAAACAAAAGTCTCCAAAACCATAGGCTATTCATGGAAACTAAAAACTAGACTCTTTTTCTCAGAAAGAAAAATTAATAATAATGAGAATCTCCATAAGATAATTATTTTCAAAAATGAAAAGTTGTTATATTTCCAAAAAACAAAAATCAAATAAAATCTCTAAAATCTCCAATACACATCAAATTTCCTTTTTTGACAATAGTTTGAAACTATGCATGCTCTACATGCAAAAAATTTATATCTTTTTACTAGTTTTAACTACTTGTATATTATCTTTTTCCAATTTAATATCTTATTTCATATTAATATCTTCCCACATTTTACTTATTAATAAAACTCGTCATTAAATAATAATTATCTTTATATTTAATTATAAAATCACTTTATAACATAGTAATTTAATAATTTAATTTAATCGTTTAATTATCTAAGAGCAACATATATATTTATTTAATATTTTATTTAATTCGTTACTAAACAAATAACATTATTAAAACCAATTTAATTCAAACAACTCAAAGCAACCTTTATCAAATGTCATGAAAAGGGTGAATCATGGAGGGGCACTACAGTAACAATAATTGAATATGTACATCCTTTAATTTTCTCATAAAATTTACTTCTAACTTATCTAATTGAATAGCCTTTATGTCGGTTTTATAGGAGACCATCCCCAAATTTTGACAAATAGAATAAGGTATAACATTACCAGAAGCACTAGAATTAACTAAACAATTATGCAAGTTCTTACTAGAAATTATAATGCTTAGCAAGAAAGGAGGGACTTTTATCTTGCTTATGAAAAGAGTTGCAAAAGGATTTACAATAGTAATTGATTTACCTTTATCTTTTTGAGAATTTTTTGTTCCTTTATTTTTTTACTCTCCAAAGCATGGAGGAATTGTTCTCTATAACTCAAACAACTTTTCAATATATCATGCGTGGAACTATTAGCTTTAGTATTTTTTAATTCACTTATAGCACTATGGTGCTCACTAGTAGGGTTATGTATTCTATTAGAGGTAGGTATCCTAAATGATCCTTCCATTGGACCTTTAGCTAGAGCCATATTTTTATTTACATTAGAATACATGGGAGTAGATGTGTGATCCAAGGGAATTAGAGTTGTGAGAGGCTCCTAATTCTTGTTCCTCAAAAAGTAGTTACTCTTGACCTGCTAAAATGCTTGTACCTCATTATATTCTTGCATTGGTTCATTTTCCTCCTCAAAAGGAAATACAAAATCTTCATCCTCTTGAATCTATTCATTGTATCAATCATGAAGAAATTTGTACATATCAAGCATCATAGTAGTTGTAGACATCTAAATATTTCCCAAAAAAAATGCATCACCTAGACAAGTTCCCTTCCACTAAAGTCTTCAACTTAATTAAATAATATTTTTATTTAATTAAATCTATTTTCTATCTTATCTCACACAAATAAATAAAATTATTACTATTTACACCTATTTTCCATCTCACACATGGCTAAAATAATTGAATATTATTATTATTTAATTACAGTTATATTCCCTCTACCAAACCCAAGAATAAAGAGCTCTGAGGTACATTTGTCCCTTATGTTTCTCATGGTTGCAACCACTTACTAAATTTAGTAAAAACATCCTATTCCTTCACATTCTAATAAATCCATCTCAACCCTCCATTCTCTCTTTGATCTCAGGTAAATCCTCTCTTTCATCGTCCACTATTGGTTATCTATCACATCTCAACCGTCCATTGTCTCTCCAAAAATCTATTAATTGAGGCACCCGCTCATCCATTTTCCTTTCATCACACTTTGAGCTAAGTATATATAGTCAAAATGGGCAACTTTAAAGCAAAGGAGAATCCATATACCAACTACCATTGAATAAATTCATTCAAAAATTGAGTTTATGGTAAAATTTGGTTTGACGATTTATGTTATTATGGTGTTTGAATTCCTTTATTGAGCTTTATTTGAGGTTTTGTTTGATTTGAATAGAAAATTGCATGCTCATTGTAAGGCCCAACTAATGTTCAGTAAACTTGGTGATATTCACACAATTCAGAGGGGGTTCTCAGCTAAACAATCCAATAAACCCTTGTAAAGACTCCATTTAATTATCAACCAAGGCTAATGTAAACTTGTGATAATGTTGGAACTATATGTGCATCCAAAGACTATTATACTACCTATATCATCTAGTATAGGTGTTTAGACATGCGTAAAAAACATAAATTGCATAACAGTAAAAATAATTGAATCTAGAATTATTGTTATAGGTACTTACAACTAAAGACTGTGACTAGTTCACTGTCAAAACTAAACTCTGTAACTAACTAATGTTGTTAACTTGACTCACTCTAACTTGAATCACTTCGGAGGACAATGCATTAAGACAAACAAAGCATGAATACAAGACAAGATCTTATTCATTATTTCATTCACATTCACAACATGAGGAATCTAATTACTACAAATGTAATAATGAAGGTAACTACTCTAACAACAAAAAATAATGTGCAAAAATTAAAGTGGGGAATAGTTACCTTGAGTGGCCCTTGCTCAAGTGACTGTCTCCACAAGATAAACTAAAATCTAGCTTCTCAAATCAATTAAACATGATGAAAGTAACTGAAAACCTCCTCATTTAATAACTTAAGATTTCATAATGTAATAAGAATCCTTAGGGATATCTTATTCATAAAAACATAACTAGAAACAAGGATTTTCTATGTAACAGAAGAAAACTATCTGAACATATCTAATTGCTATATCTATTATTCCTATTATTCTCTTTGACCACTAAACCATATATAAATAGGTGTGGGGGAGTCTTATTGAAACAAGGACTCAAAACATAAATCTAAATGCAAATCGCCACTCCCTTATAAAATAGAGTGTGAAAAAGTCTGCATAACTAAAAAACATAGCTGAAAAGGTAGAAGTTGATTAGAACTACAACTATGCTGCAACAGTAAAACAAAAACATGGACTATGGAAATAGTCGCATTGGATTCCCAATCATAGCAAATTTCCTCTCCTTGAGTATTCTTATTAAATTGCATGGTGACTCACAATCATCTTGATAAATAGATGCCTCGAATTTTGTAATTGTTATGTTCTTATTTTTGAGCTTCCCCTACATCGATGTTTGAAAGTCCTTTGGCTATGAGCTACACTTCCTAGTTGTTGTGGGCTATAATCTTCTTACTTTGGATTCTTGGCTGCAAAGAATTAGTTCACCTAAACATATACACAATACTAATAACCATATTTTAAACATAGATATACACTACATTCCATACATATTCACACATTTACCATGCAATTACTAACATACCATAATCATATTTCCATATACTAAAACCAGGTTCAAGTTGCATGATGATCATAAAAAGATAGTAAAGTTTAGGAATATGTATGAAATGAGTATCTAGAAATGTCTAAAAGTATGTACTAAAAAATAGAAAGCTAGCTAATAATTGGCCTCATCGTTTCCCCTAACTAGACATTTGCTTGTCCTTAAGCAAAGCAGTTTAAGACCAGAGGTTATACTGCAAGGTCATCTCCCTAAGATTTGTAATCACATCCACTCCTTTTAGCTACTTCAAATAAAACCTTCATAGCATGAAAGTCTTGCCCATCTGACATTATCAACTTCCTCCCATTCTACATTATTTTCTCTTGTCCAATGTGGCACTAGGTAGAGAAGCATAGGTGTCTGGAAGGTAAGAGGTACCCATGCAAGTCCCATTTCTTTGAAATTTCCATGTACCTACAGGTCCTTTCAAGCATGGCTATGAAGTTGTATACAGAGTGGGGCTCCTTTTTCTGTAATTCATGGGTCAAGCTTTCCCATCTTTCATGTACAAAATGAAAAGAATGATGGATAAGACCTACAGTTAGTCTCTGCATCCTATCATAATCATTTATTCTTAAATTCATAATTTTCCTGCCTACACCCTTATACTCCAAAAGTTATGTCCATTCTTCTATTATTACATTGGGGTTCTTGGATTCTTTTCTGACCTAGAGATCAATTGATTTCTCTCTTTCAACATAATATTGCATGATTTCACTCCTCTATTTCTCATTTCTGAAGTAAGAATCTAATCTGTAAATCACCCACAAATATCAATGGGTTCCATTATGTATTATTTGGCACAACATAGTTATGAAATAAAATTCATATAGTTGATCCTACATATCAAGTGTAGCATCAACAAAAATATGTAAAAACTCAAATTTCCTACTCATGGCAATTAGCAAGTTATTGATCAGTTGACTGAATTGGAAACTTAGGAATTTCTCCTGTAAAAAAAAAGAATAAATTCTAATAAGAGGTCTGCACTTGATGATTTGTGTAGCCTTATCTACTATCTCCTCAATTTTAATTGTCATCTTTTTCAATTCATCCTCCTTTTTTCCAATACTTTGTTATGGTCTGAAATCATCCTTTCCTTTTCCTTTTCCCACTCTACTCTTTGCTAGGAGAATTCTTGAATTATTTTCCATAACTAATATCTTAGAGACATTATAGTGTGATAAGTTGGAGTTCTTATGAAAGGGGGTCTTCTACTTTCAACTACAATTTCTATATTTTATACCTTCACTATGGCAAGTTGTGCAAGTAAGCCTAGTTTAAACCCATGCCCATATGTGTGAAGCTTCTCCTCCAACTCCTTAATTTTTAAGTCTCTTTCTTTGTCTCTCTATTCATAAGACTTTACCAATTCCTCTAATTGTTTGATTATGTCCAATGCTTCCTACAACTCTTTCTTGGCATTCCTCTCTTTTATAAACAAATTTTCATCCTTCTCAAAAAATTGATCATCATCACCCACAGTATAATATCAACCCTCATTGATAGGGATTTGTGGGTTTCTCTTCCTTTTCTTTTTGGCAACAAAAACATCCTCTAAATTATATTCAATGGTATTTGAGATATACCATTTCCATTCAACTAGTGTATGAACATTCCTAGAAACATATTCTTTTAGTTTTGAATCTATTTTTACTATCACAATATTTCATTTCTCCTACTTCTTGATTGAACCCCTCATAACACCCTTCTTTTCAGGCGCTGTGAAAACCTTGGCTAGGTGGACTTCTTATTTTGCACTTTTATGGGTGCAAAGGAATATCCACCTTTCCTCTTTCTAATTCTTGGTGTTTGGGAAGAAGTTGGGGTTTCTTGGATATCCTCTATTGCAAGTTTCTCAGAGGTTGTGAGTGGTGATTTTTGTAGACTCTTCTCCTCTGGTTCTCCACGTTGTGGGCAAGTGAAGTAGTAGGTGAACCAAAGGGAATTTCCCTCATTGATGCAGCAGGTGATTCTAAATTTTTGAGGATAGCTAGTTCTTCAAGAATGTTACTGATATGATTACAAATTAAGAATCTTTTGCACAAAACATGTGGATGTTGAACCCTTAAACTTCTTTTTACCAATAGGGTAACGAAGAAATAATGTGATAGTGTTGTATTGTTTCTCTTTCTTTTATATTTAGAACCCATTATTTTCAATAGGTTATAAATAAAATTGGGAACATTAACCCTCATATTATGATGAAGATGGCTCAAAAGTTTGAAATGCACTTTTCATAAAAGAGGCTACCTACCATCACATGTAAGATATTTAAAAATATACAAAGAAACAGAAGCCCATACCCATGGAAATGATAACCTTTTGGTACCTTGGGATGTTGAGTCGAGGTTCTCCCCATATTCTCTGAATTCATCTCTATCCGCTACAACATTTTCTCAGACTAGGAATTCATTTCCTTCTCTTGGCAAGCCAGACACTTCTGTAATTGCAACTTCTAAAGCATCAACCCTTAACCCTCAAACAGTGGCTTCATCATTTTGAAGTGTTTTTGTAAATTATTATATCATGTCCTCGTTATAATCTATCAGCTTCAAGAAATAATCCAACTATCCTGCTTGTCTGAAAAATAGGTAAAACCAACCTATCTTCCAGTAACTGTTGATGTGCAGATGGTTCTCTGTGAACTATATCTCCACCCATGATGGAAAACTGCTCTATTTATGCTTAAATTTCTTCTTACAACTTCAACCACACCAATCCTTTTTTTCTATATACTTATTTCCTTCAAATTCAACTTCTTGTCTCCCTCTGAACTTGAATTAGCTTGAATTATGACTTGGAAATGGGAAAAACAAATGGCAAAGGGTTGTAGAAAGGTTTTTGATTTTGGCTTAAAACTTAGGAAAATGTATGTACTCTCCCCCCAACTTAAGTTGTTAAGTGACCTCACTTAATTGTACTTTCGTGGAAATATGATAATGAATATGAAGCATGCAAAATCAAATGTAAACATCTCGAAAAAAAATTACAATCTATGATAATTATGGAAAAGTAGTATGTTTACCTATCAAAGTGGTGTGAATTGAACTTGGCTTGTGTGAAGCTGATTAGGAGTTTCCACAGCTTGATTATGATTTTATTGTTGCTTAATTGCAATTGGTGATATTTGAAATGGTAGCTTGGCATGTGGCAATTGAAAGGTTGCAGAATGTATGAGTTATGGAATATGAATTGATCTCTTGAATGCATGGAAATCGAGGATGTGACATGGGATATGATGGGTTAAGCTGCATATAATGAAATGATAGCTATATGGATGCATGTACAAAAAAATGAAGTGTATGTGGATGACATGCAATTAAGTTGGAAAAAAAAATTAAAATTTTTGATAGGCGAGTGTTGTGGGTACCTTCAACAATAGGTCCCTTTGAATTTTGTTAGCCATTTTATTAATGAAGCTATAGGTCCCTATTGCATCATGGATCATACTTGAAAAGGATTGTTGATTGCTTCACCTATGTTGTGTGTGCATGTGAAGTGTGATAGGAAATTATACTTAAGTGATCTCAGTAGGTGAGTTATATAGCTCATCTATTAGGCACTTGTAGAACCTATTGTATTTTTTGTTGGATCTTTGTTGTTTGGAACAATGTTATTATCAGAATCACTATTTGGTCCATACTATTACATCAATAAAAAAGGGATTCATCCTTATGTGCTGGATTTTTATAAATTTTTAGTCTATGTCCATTAAATAATATGAAAATATGACTGCACTCCATTTGGGAAAACTTCTTGTATTTCATATGGACCTAACCACCTTGTTTGTAGCTTCCCTTTATAATCTTTAAACCTTGAGTCATCTATAAAATCCCAATATCCCACACTGAACTCCTTTATTTTGATAAACTGATCATGCCATTTGACTCTTTGTTTCTAAACAATCTTAGTGTGGTACATAGCTTCCATTCTCATCTCATTTAATCCATTTATATTGTGTAATCTTTCTTTTTGTGTTGTTGTCAATTCCATATCCAATTCAAATATTGTCCTAAGTCTTTTGTATTCAAATTCAATGGGTAGGACTGTTGTTTTACCATACACCAACTCATAGGTTGTAAATCTTTTTGTAGTCTTCCAAGTTGTCCTATAGGCCCATACTGCCTCAAGTAACCTGGCTACCCAATCTTTCCTGTGAATTTTACTATTTTGGTCAGGATGTTTTCAATCTACGTATTTTTTACTTCCGCTTTCCCATTGGCTTGAGGGTGGTAGGGTGTTGATTTCCTATATCTTATATCATATTCCTAGACTAATTTAGTAATCAGCTCTAATGTGAATTGGGGACCTTGATTTGTTACAATCTCTAGGCACTCCATATCTTGTAAATATATCTTCATATAGAAATTTGGCCACATTTCCATCTCTGGAAAACTGCACTACATTGAATTTAACCCACTTTGTTAGATAATCTATGCAAACTAGGATATACTACTTGTTATTGGATGTTGGTGATATTGGGCCAATGAAGTCTAGCCTCCATTTATCAAATGGTGCTAGTGCCAACTAAGGTTGCAAAGGAATATCATTTTTTTTAGTTGGCCTACCCATTCTTTGACACTTGTCATAACTCCTTGTATATTTCACTGCATCCTTATGAAGAATTGGCCAGTAATAGCCAGTGGTGAGAATATCAAGTGTTGTCCTCAATGTTTAAAAGTGTCCCCCATAGGGTTCATCATGGTAGGATTTGAGGATATCATACACCTCATATTCCCTTATGTATCTCCTCATAATATTATCTAGACCTGTGTAACATAAATAACCAACTACCTAAGATTCATAAAAACTTTTGTGCACAAATTATCTCTTTTCTTTAGGGGAGAAATGAGGTGGTATCTATCCTACTACTAGATAATTGGAAATATCAGCAAAGCAAGGTGTGTGCAGAGTTAGAGAAAATAAATGATCATCTAGAAAAGAATCATCAACAACACCTTTTGCTAATTGAGTTGGTAGTCTAGAAAAAAAAATCTACCACTGCAGTTGCTTTTCCAGGCTTATCCATTGTGGTGATGTCAAATTCTTAAAGCAATAACAACCATCTAACAAGTCTACCACCAATCACAAGTTTATTCATTAAATAACTTATTATAGTGTTATTAGTGTGGATAAAGACTAGATACCCTGTGATGTAGTGCATAAACGTTAATTGCATAGAAAAATTCCAATATCTCTTTTTCTATGACTATGTAGTTGAGTTTTTCCCCTTGTAGATTCTTACTGATATAGTAAATGGCATACTCCTTATTACCTTCCTTCTATCCAAGTATTGCTCCTATAGAAAAATTAGATGTGCATTTGTGTGTATGTGGAAAGGAAAAGTCCAGTTTGGTCCTCTCAAGATAGGTGCTTTGGTCAATGTTGTCTTAAGTGCTTCAAAAGAGTGTTGACATTCTATGGTCCACTCAAATTCTATTCCTTTGTAAGCGAAACAAATAAAGAGGCTACAATTTTGTTGAATTAATGAATAAATCTTCTATAGTAGCCTACATGTCCTAGAAAACTTCTTACATCTCTTTGTTTTTGTGGCCCAAGGAGTGTGGAGATTATCTCAATCTTATTTGGATCCACTTAAATCCCTTCACTTGATATAAAATGTCCTAGACTAATCCCTTGGGTCATCATCATGAAACATTTCTCATGACTTAGGGATATATTGTGTTCTTGACACCTCTTTAAGACCTTCTATAGGTTATTAAGTGCTTCATCATATGTTTCTCTATAGGTTGTGAAATCATCCATGTAGATTTTCATGGAGTCATGTGCAAAACCTAAGAATATACTTAGCACTACTCATCGGAAAGTGGTTGGAGCATTACATAGTCCAAAGGGAAGAAAAAAATATGTATATATGCCCCAGGGTCATGCAAAGGTGGTTTTATCCTAGTTCTCTGGAGCTATTCTAATATGGTTTTAACCATTGAACCCATCTAGAAAGGAGAAGTACTTTTTACCTACTAGGGAGTCAAGCACTTGATCAATGAAAGGTAGTGGAAAGTGGTCTTTTCTAGTGGTTATATTTAATTCTTTGTAATCCACACACACTCTCCATTTCCATCCTTTCTTTGGGACAATAACTAGAGGTGATACCCATTGACTGTCAGAAATAGGGTAAATGAAACCTACATCAAGCAATTTTTGTAATTTAGTTTTGACTATGCCTCTTAGTGCAAGGTTCATTCTCCTTCGGGGTTATTTGATTGGTTTAAAACCATAATTAATGTATATCTTGTGCATGCATAGGTCTATATAAATCCCCTTCATGTAGTAATCCCATACAAAGGTTGTTGTGTGTGCTTTCAACACATTGGCTAGGGAATTCTATTGTTTAGTAGTTAATTTACTGCTAACATTTAATATTTTACCTAGAATGATTTCCAAAGTCTTAAATGTTAATTGTATGGATGAAAGGTCAGGTCCTTCTATGTCTGGGCCACATTGTTGTGGCAGTCAAGAATGGAAAAGTTTGGATATTGACTTTGATGAATTGGCATGCATAATATTCTACAAAGGATCATGTAGATATGACAAATAGTCATGTTGTTGTGAGTTCCTACTGCAATTATTTTGTATGATGTGTGTTATTAAATCATCCTCATCTTGGTTGCTCAATAAAGGGTTGTGTTCAATAGTCATGAGATTTGCAAGGAATATTGATCTTTCTCATCTAGGGTAGGCTAAATGATCTGCTCTAAGTCTGCATAAGGTTGGGCTAGAGGATAAAGGACTAAATTTTTAGTTACATTTCCATTTGAGATAATCATGTTTCCAGACCTACAACCTATAAATGCATTAGTTGTTTCTAACCATGGTCTTCCAAGAATAAGTGGATAGCTTGCAAGGTTAGCCTTTGGCTGCAATACTATGAAATCTACAGGGTACTCCCATTAATCCAATGTTATGACCAAGTCCTCAATGATGCCCTCAGGTTTCACTATTGACCTATCTACAAACTGTAGAACAGTGGGTGTAGGTCTAAGTTTTATTAATTGTAATAGCTGCATTGTTTCCTTAGTCATCACATTAATGGTTTCCCCCAAGTCAATCAAGGTATTCTTTATGAGGGTTCCATTTATCTTAACATCTACCACTAGACTTCTAGGATCTATATACTTGGGGATATTTATGTTTCCCAACATAATCTCAACAAGTTTCCTTAAGACATGTATAGTCTAAGGGTCTTTTCTCTTTCTTCCTTGCTTTTTAAGACAAAGGTCTCTTACTATTTTAGTGTAAATGAGAGTGTACTTGATGGCTTATATGAGGGGTATATTTATACACACATCCCTAAGTTGTCCTAATAGGTCAGTTTTAGCTTAGTTCTAATGTTTTTGAATAGTTAATCATTCAAGGAATGGAGGCTATGGACTTGAATTGGTTTGATTAACCTAATTTGAATTAGGCTCCATAAGTGGATTGTCCATAGCTTTTGTTGAGGATTCCTCATCTACCATATTAGTAATTTGAGAGGATGAAGGCCCAACCAATTTTTTCCTTGATTTGAGGTGGACATCACTCACCCCTACCCCATAATTAGGGTATTGAATATCCTCATTAGTGTAGGCCTATTAAAAAAGCTTGTTATTTGGGTTAGGTGCAGGTTGAGTTGATAGTTGAGGTGCTCTTGGTGGCTAAGATGATGGGTTTGTTGGATTGGGCATGATGGCTTGCTTTTGTGGTTGCAAAGGCTATTGTGGCTACTGGTAATTCATATTTTGGTTTTTCCATTGCTAGCCCTTTTGCCATTGAGGTCACCATTGGTTTTGTTATAGTGGACATCGGGGGTTGTAGTTAGATCCTTGAAAGTTTTGTTGTGGCCACATGTTTTTTCATTACTAGTTCCAAATTGGTTGAGGATTTTACTATTGGTTTTGTGTGTTTTCCCAAGGCTAAGGGTTCCAACTAGAGAAATTTTGATCTCTAATTGGAAATGGTGTATTGAAATTCAAAGGATCTTGAGGCATACCTTGTCTTGGTTTCCATGGCCTCCTTTGTGCAATGTAGAACAATTGTCCATCTTCATTTTCCAATGCTAGAAATTTTGGTTTCTTTGGTTTATCCTCTGAAATAATTGCTACTCTTTTACACTTGCAATTAGCTTTTCTCTATCTGCAGTTAGGGTAGTATTCAGTAATGATTTCCTTCACCTCTTCTTGATTTTTCTTCACATGTAGAGTGTCAAATTGGGTAGCCAAATGGATTATTATGTCATGTTTGATAGTAGATTATTTAATTCCACTCTAGAGACTCCATTAGATGTCTTGTTGATGGAAGATGTTTTATCCCATTTAGTCCTTTTAGTAAAGGTCCTTGAATAGTTCCCACAAACCTTGTAGATTTCTTCAAAAAACAACTGTGATACATCTCTTGACCCAATAAGGTTAAGGGCATCCATGAAATCATCATTGAATCCTCTTAAAAATACTAACTTCATAGATTCTTTTGAAAGCCTATTTTGTGGATTATTCTTTAAGCAAAACTGGAACCTTTCTACGTAGTACTCCAATGGTTCTTCATTTTAAGACATCTTGAAAATGTGATCTTTTCTTCTATCAATTCCTCTACAGTAGTCCTGGTATTTCTTTAGGAACTTGGTCTTCACAGTGTTCCAATTTGGAACAACATATCTTCCCAAACCCATAAACCATCTTAAAACAACATCCTTCAAGGTTGTTGGGAATAGTTTGAGCATGTATGTATCTATTGTGTAATCATAACTTCTATGCAAGACATCAAACTCAAAAAAGAAGTTATCTGGATTCTTAGTAACCAAACCATAGAAGATATACAATGTTGAAGGAGGTATATTCTTCAAGGTAGTTTCTCTCTCTTGGTTGGCAATGGGGAACTCAAAATTTATATGTTTTGGTGGGTCATACACCACTATATCAGCCATGGTTTGGAAGGTCTCCTCTATATTTGTAGTGGATGTTGGTGAAAGAGAAACTTCTTCTTTAGAAATACCCTCACTCTGGTCACTATGATCACCAATATCCTCTTTAGCTTTGTGTGTTGAGGGGAGAAATCTTCCCAAATCATCTCACTACCTTTGCATATAATAGGTGTGATTTTCTGTATCAACGACTCCTGCACAATGTTAGTAAAAAATTCTGGTATTGATGGAATAAAACCTAATTGTCCTAATGCTATAAATAAAATACTAAACTAAAAAATCTTGAAATAACATAGATGGATCTTTGAATGTAACACCATCCCCAACAACGGTGCCAAAAATGTAAGGTCCAACTAATATTTAGTAAACTTGGTGATATTCACACAATTCAGAGGGTTACCTAACTGAACAGTCCAATAAACCCTTGTAAAGACTCCATTTATTTATTAACCAAGGCTAACATAAGCTTGTGATGATGTTGACACTATATGTGCATCTAGAGACTCTTATATTGCCTATATCATCTAGTATAGGTGTTTACATGCGGGGAAAACATAAACTACAAATAGTAAAAAGAATTGAATCTGGAACTATTGCTACAAGTACTTACAGCTAAAAACTATGACTAGTTCACTACCAAAACTAAACCCTATAACTAACTAATGTTATTAACTTGAATCACTCTAATTTGACTCACTCTAGAGGATAATGCATTGACATAAACAAAACATGAATACATGACAAGATCTTATTCATGATTTCATTCACATTCACAACATGAAGAATTTGATTAAGACATATGCAATAATGAAGATAACTACTGTAAAAATAAAAATTAATGTGCAAAAATTAAAGTGGGGAATAGTTATCTTGAGTGGCCATTTCTCAAGTGATTGTCTCCACAAGATAAACTCAAATCTAGCTTCTCAAATCAATTAAACATAATAGTAACTTAAAAAATCTTCATTGCATAACAAAATATTTCACAATCTAATAAGAATCCTCAGGGATATCTTATTCATAAAACATAACTGGAAACAAATATTGCCTATGTAATAGAAGAAAACTATTTGAACATATCTAATTGCTATATCTACTATGCTCGTTATTCTCCTTGATCACTAAACCATATATATACATAGGTGTGGGGGAGTCTTATTGAAACAAGGACTCAAAAAAAAATCTAAATGCAAATCACCACTCCCCTATAAAATAGAGTGTGAAAAAGTCTACATAACTAAAAAACATAATTGAAAAGGTAGAAGTTGATTAGGACTAAAACTCTATTGCAACAGTAAAACAAAAGTGTGGACTATGGAAATAGTCATGTTGGATTCCAAATCATAATAGATTTCCCCTCCTTGAGTAATCTTATTGAATGAAATGGTGACTCACAATCATCCTGATAAATAGATGCCTCCAATTTTGTAACTGTTGTGTACTTCTTATTCTGGAACTTCCCCTGTATCAATGTTTGAAACTCCTTTGGTTGTGAGCTACACTTCCTAGTTACTGCGGGCTACATTCTACTTGCTCTGGATTTTTGGCTGTGAAGAGTTAGTTCACCTAAACATATACATAATGCTAATAACCATTGTTTAAACATAGATATACATTACATAATTATTAGAGGATCTGCTTGCTTTTGTACTTTCAAAGGTGGGAGTTCCTGTGGATAGAATATAATATTCAGTGAATCTGCACAAATATATGCCATCAACGCATTAGCATCCGTCAGCCTAGTAGAAGAAGGAAAGAGGATCTTTTGCAAGGATTCCTAAAGCATGCCTTGATAAACTAGAGCAAACCGAAGCAAGTCCCACAGTGAGATCTTAGTCGGAGTAACCCGAGGTTGCTCAACAAGATCATAATCACTAGGTGCTTTATTCATAGGTTTAGGTGCTTGAAGAGGGCTTGGTTTTTTATTCATACTATTCTCATAAGTATGTGCTACCTCTCTATAAGAGGGAGCCTTAGAAAGATCAAGGGAATTACTATCAAATGGAAGACCATCAATAGAACAAACCCTTTTAGGAGAAGGACTAGCTAGAGTCAAATAAATGACTAGTCTCTTAGGCCTTTGAGGGGTAGCAGAGACATAGATCGCATTTATAGAATCATCACAACTAGTAGAATAATTATTTGAAGACATATTCTCAACATCAATCCAAATATGATCAAATGTGGAATAATTATTTGAAGTGACATTCTCAATGTCGATCCAGGGAGAATTAGATGTGGAAGGAGGTTCATCATTTACCAATGCAACATCTCTAGAAGAGAGTGCATTGGAAGGAATAAGAGATTCATCATTCATAAATGGGATGTCTCTAGAGGAGAGTACATCAGAATGAAGAGAAGGTAAAGTAACATTAAGAAAGGTATCAATGATGCCATCTTCTTGTGACAAAATATCCTTTGAAGTAAGAGGACTTTTGTGAAGTGACATGGGTAAAACCGAGTCACTATCACATGCATTAAATGGAATATCATTAACATTTTGAAAAAAATTAGATACAGAACTAATAAAAGAAGATATAAAATCCATTACAATTTTTTTGGTATTTTCTATGTTCTACTAATTCGTGTTTTCAGAGGTCTCCAAAGCGTAATTTGAGGTCGGAACTTGCATCGGTCCTTAAAATTCAACTACCGAAGGCACTTGCATTTTAGGGACTAAATTAGTTCTCTAGGAGACCTTTCCAATGGTGCAAATGGTTATGAATTCCGAGCACCGAGTCAAAAGCTATGACCCCACCAAGTAGGGGTAAATAAATTCCTAGTTTTTCGAACATTGTTCCTCACGTCGGGTTCACCAAAATGTAGAATAGGGGGATTCGCTACTCACGATTTCTCTTCATTTAGAGAGCCTCATGGGGTGAACTTCCCTAAACTACCTTAATGGAATAGCGCGGAAGTTTTAGAATCCAAAGAGTAGGTCATAGAGATTCTCTAGACAAATTGACAAGCTCTCGGCCAAAGGATGTCAGCGCAGAATATGGATGACAATGCGACACGCTGACATCCTAGAGGCGCGTTGGAGTCTCTTACAGACCAGAAAGTGAGAATATCTCAGAGAATTCTTAAGTGACTACTTATATTCTGACTATTAAGAAATTACAGAATGCAATAAAGTAGTAGAAAGCGATAGAAATGAAATAAAGTAAAGTAGAGAAGATAAGGAAATACTTACAACCACGTGAGTGATGAAGCTTCCAGCCTGTGAATGTCTTCAATACCTGCACACAAGGGGGATAGAAATTGTTGGGGCTGTGTAGGGTTTTTCCTCAATCAAACCCCCGTTTTGGTGTTCCCACCTCCACGAACAGCTAGATAGATAGAGAGAAAAGTAGAAATGAAGTAAAGAGCACTTAAAGCACTACAAAACAGTGTTATGCTACTCAACCAAGTAATAGAGGAGAGGAGAGAAATATTTCCACCCCCACCAAGAGCACTCAAGGCTAATGGGGGAGAAAATGAGAGGAACTCAAGCCTCTGTTGCAATGGTGTTTTGTTCCACACTTTCTCTACTAAAGTGATGGAGTGCTGATGTTGTTGCTATGGAGTGTAAAGTGTTTGGAGACTGAAGAGCTAAGAGAGGGCTTAGAGAGATATATAAAGTCAAAGAGTGAGCTAAATGCTTGGAAGAAGATGAAATGCTTGTTGAAGGGGTGAATTTGAAGGGGAGATGAAGAAAACGACCATATTCGGGTAGGTTGGACAAAGGGGGCATTACAACTTGACTCCCAAGGAGAAGTGCAACGCCTCTGTAGGTTCAACTACAAGAATCTACCAGGGATGTAAGTGCACTACGCGGATGTCTACATGCCACACGGGCGTCCCTGATAGAAACGCCTCCACCGATGCTCAAAACAGGCGCCAAGTGTGATGCAAGCAGCAAGCTTAGGTGGAATTAAGCCTCTAAACTTGGTTTTCTAAGGTGGATAAAGGTAAAAAGGGGATTTGCACATGGGGTGCAAATTCACTCTTATACACAACCATTGTTCATGCTCTTCAAAAATGGACATTTTCTCTTAGGAAAATCATTTGAGTTAAAAAATGATCATCAAGGACTCAAATATATTTTCACACAACCTAACTTGAATGCTAGACAAAGAAGATGGTTAGAATTCCTAAGTGAATATTATTTTGAGATTAAATCTATCAAAGGAAAGGAAAATAGGGTTGCAGATGCACTAAGTAGAAGAAGGCACTTGATGAACATTATGATATTTAAGACTAATTTTAAAGAACAAGTGCTAAATGAGAAAAAAAAGATTTATGGTATAAGCAAATTAGATAAACTTTAGAAAGTGATCCAACCAACCTTAGATTGAAGGGGTACTCTCTGGATGGGGATAAGTTGCTTCGATATAATAGTAGGATATATGTCCAAAACTCTAAATATTTGAGAAAATTGGTTTTAAGTGAAGCTCACAATACCCCTTATGTTGGACATCGAGGGGCCAACAAACTCTATTCAAACCTCAAGAAGTTGTTATTTTGGAAAGGAATGGAAAATGACATAGTACTATATGTAGCTAAATGTCTTGAGTGTCACAGAGTGAAGGAAGAACATTGTCACCCAATAGGACATTGTACCCTCGTGATATACCACATCATAAGTGGCAAGTCATTAGCATGGATTTTATACAAGGATTGCCTATGACGCCTTATAGGCATAACACAATAATGGTGGTAATTGACAAACATACCAAAGTTGCTCACTTTATAGTGGGTAATTTAATTGATGATGCTCCAATTTTGGCTAAACATTTTGTAAAAGAAATTTTTAGGTTGCATGGAATTCCAAAAAGGATCATATAAGATAGGGATGTTAGGTTCACTTCAAGGCTTTGGACAACTCTTTAGTCGGCCTTGGGAACACAATTAAATTTTAGTACAGCATATCACCCTAAGACAGATGGCCAAACTAAAAGGACAAATCATATTGTGGAAGACCTACAAATGTATTGTATGGACAAACAATCTAAGTGGGAAGAATATCTTCCACTAGTAGAATTTCCATACAATAACTCTTTTCAAGCCTCCCTAGGGATGGCTCCATTTGAAGCACTATATGGAAGAGCTTGTCGCACATCTTTGAGTTGGGATAATCTTGAGGATAGAGTAGTAATTGGACCAAATATGTTGAAGGAAATGGAAAATCAAATCAGGTTAATTAGATAGAGGTTAAAGGAAGCAACAAACAAACAAAAGAGTTATGCAGATAGGAAAAGAACACAAAGGGAATTTGCAATGGGTGAAAAAGTTTTCTTAAGAGTCGAGCCATATAAAATCTCTATAAGTTTTGGTAAGAAGGAAAAGTTGGCACCTTGTTATGTGGGACCTTTTGAAATCTTAGAAAAGATAAACCTGGTTGTCTATAAATTGGCCCTACCTCCCCAACTGAGTCGTATCCATGATGTTTTCCATATATCTCTTCTTAAAAAGTATGTACCTAATGAGAAACATGTTTTGAATTGGAATGCATTACAGGTTCAAGAGCCCAATAGAATAACAATAGAGCCATACCAAATCTTGGAGAGACGTCAGTACCAATTTTGCAACAAGGTGGTTGACCAAAGTAAAGTACAATGGGATCAATATGATGAAGAGAATGCTACTTGGGAAGATACAATTGAACTACAACAATCTTTTCCATTCTTGTTTTAAGAACTATCTAGATATTATATTTTTTTCCTTGTTTTAAAGAACTATCACTTTACTACATCAAACTTATTAAATATATGCATCGGTATGATGCACAAATAAGGGAGGGAGGATTTCATGACTCCTCCTCACCAAATCTTACTGCACTTCCGATAGAATTTAATATTTAAGGTGAATGCATGATCATTAGACAAGATTTTGATACACTGAAATGTATTTTTCTGACGTTTCCTAAAATCTTTGCTCATTAATTATTAATTGAAAAAACATCTAATACAACTTTGAGGATTAGAAGTCAAATGGGAAACCAAGTCATTTTCCAACTAATGAATTAAAGGCGCCTTGCATAAATCTGGACTTGTGGCACTCATACACTACCACGTTTTCAATGAGAAAGAGCGTATGTGTAGTAAATCAGATGCAAACATATAAATCAGTTATCTTTCAGCAAAGTCACGTCACGTCGCTTATAGCCACCCAACTCTAAATTCATTCACCTCGCCCCATTCATATTATTCACGTGTTTAGATCTATTTCAATTGCCCAAAAAAATTTCATATCTAACTCACAAACTATAGTTGTAATGAATTTAATGCATCTTTAACTATAAATCGAATGAACTGAGTTTGGGGGCATTCCAATTCTATGTTCTATGTCTCTTTTTGGTTCCAAAAGAGTGTTCATTGAAAATTGTGCAGGGAAGAGACATGGTAATTTTTTATGCGTCTGCCCAGCATGCCCAATAATCCCAATAAATGATGTTACCTCTTAATGTTACCTCTTAGATGAGGAAAGTGTTTTATTTAGTCAATTCATTGAAAATTTTGGTGGTTTTGTTTTGTTTAATGTCATTCTAATTTCTCTAATGGGTCAGAAAATATTGATGTGTTAAATTATATGTTTAAACTCTATGGGATCGGTATTATTTTTGATGTGAAGCTCTTAGTATTTGTGCATGTAGAAGCACCAAGTCTGCAACAATGTTTTGATTCTCTCGTTATCATACATATCATATAAATTAATAGGAAAGAAATATAAGAAATAAGATCTTGACAAAAAGTAGGGGATGTTTTGAAATATGTTCCGAGTGTTGAACTACATTAATAATCAATCATAGGGTACAATGGAATCAAAATTATTAATGGGTTTAATTGTAGCAAGAACGTACTCATAATCTAGATCAAATGTACCCCTAAAAAAATTAATGTACAAGCTATTAATATATTGAAGTATATTTAAGTCTTAATTTACGAAATTAAAACTTTTCCTTATTTAAAAGTATATAGAGCATGGCGTGAAGGATTCTAATTCAAATTGAATGCCCTATACCTAATCCATTCGACCTCCTCAAGATTATCATTCAACATAGGATCACTTATAGGTAAAGAAATAAAATAAAATGAAGTAAAATGTTGAGTATTATTAGACTATTAATGATATTGTCTCATGAAAATTGATTAAACGTAACTATCACCAAATACCTCTTAATCCAAATCATCATAAGGAATATTACTATTCTTAGTTAACAATTTACTTTTAAAAGATATTAGTTATGAGTAGTTATCATACAAAATGTAAGTCTTGATCAAAGAATTTATGTAATTTATGTGTATCGTTGGTATCACTATATGATTATAGCATGCTTTTAATAAAGTTGTCATCTCTCAGATTGTTTCAAATTGTGGGTATCTCTTTTATGAGTATAGAAAGTGATAATTGTGAATCATTCATTTGATCAATTAAGAGTTATTAGCTTGCATGAATTTGTTTTATTTATTTATTTTCACCTACTCTCAATATGATGATCAAGTGGAATTATGCATTTAACTAATTTTAAATACTTGCTTTAATAGGTTGTTTGGTAATACTTCATACGAATGGATATTGTTGATATTTTTTTTAAAGGTTAATATAGAATGTTTATTTTACTATCAATGATACTTAAACTATTCTTGGATTTGAAACTTATTATTGAACAATTCATATCTTGGGAATTATGCTATCATATTTCTAACGTCATTTTTCATTTTAGATTTTTTGAGCTTTTCCTTATAAAGATTTAATTTTGTTAGATATAGCTTTTAAAAAATACCTAAGAAAAGAAAGGAAAACAAAACTAGTAGCGTTTGGTATCAACGATGCCTCTGACTCACATTTACAGGTAATGTCATCACACTTGAGCTATTGCATCTATAGCCTAATACAGCTATAATAACGGTGTCTATGGCATTGCCCCTATAAATCATTGGGGAGAAATAAGGGACATTGTTTGATTAAATCCAAAGGGAGGGAAATCCACTTTGGAACGATAACCTAACAAGATAAAAATGAAATGAATCAAATCTGCTAGTGACAACCTAGAAAACCAAAGTAGGAATTTTTTAAGGTGCAATGTAAATTTGGTTTTGAATTTATTTTTGTTGTTGACATATGCTAATTATGAAATTATTTAAATGGGCCAAGGGTGACAAATATTAATAAGAAATAGGTTAGATGAATACTGTTAGGTAAACAAACAATGGTCAAGTAGACCATTTGTTATCCATGCTTCCCTTCATGGGTAGAAACCACAGAGGAACTATCTAGGGGAACAAGAACCCTATAAATGGTTGTGTACTCACCTTTTTATAATAGTTCACAAAAAACATAGTCTAGAAAATAGAACTACATATTTTACGCCTTGATCTCGTTTTGAAGAAGGGTATGTAGGTAGTCTAGGAAATGAAGGATGCTCCCAATAATCAGGCATTCAAGAATGAGGTTTAGGGCAAGCAAGATCGTCTAAACATTTCAAGAAGATAATCAACTAAAATTATATTCAACTATACTTGAAAGAATCTTGTACTAACTGCTTGATTCCCCAAGGACTTAGGCCAGATTCTGAGGTAGGTTTCAAGCCTAAAATTTTGATTTACATACCCCTAAGGATGGTGACCTTGGTACAATCCCAACAGGTAGTGTGTTTATTAGGGAAGTGACTCAAGATCTGGATGATCTCAATGGGTCCAAGGCTCTGGCCAGAGCACATACCTATCATATGATAGATGCCTACCTCATTAGGTGGATTCCTATTTCAATTTATGAATAGATGTATTCCTATTCTATACAAATAGATGATTCAATTGGCATTCCATATTGACATATATCTATCCTGTAAGGATAGAAGTTCTATACATATGAATGAACACATTAAACACAAAAAAAATTATAGTGGTGTTTGGGTTAAAATTAATTGGATCTTTACAACTATGAAATGTATGATGCATATGATTATATTGTGTTTAGCTAACTACAATTATGATGTGCCCAGTTGACAGCAAGAACAAGTTCAATCCTCCAAAAGAGGGGAAGTATCACTCAAGAGAAGAACTTGGTTTGATAACTCTTAACGAGCCTAACTAAGAAATCACACACTCATGTCCTAATTTGGTCATATAGATAGTCAAGTCAGTTTTGGGAAAGGTAAGTGATCTTTGTTGTGAATGTTGTGATTGAGAATTATGATTAAATCCTCATGTCTTGTGTCAGTCTTTCCTCATATGCTTATTGTGGTATCGATGAGATATATGCATAAGATGCATATGTATGTGTATGTGTACATGTCAACGGTAGATTCATACATGCGAGTGAATACATACATAAGTATACATAGGTAGACATACCTATGCATAGTCATGGATGGATCGCCCATATGCATGGGGATACCGATTGGACTAAATTGACATATATATATATATATATATATGTATATATATTTATATATGCATCCCATGTATGTATGTCAATCGAAGGGATTGTATGTTGAGTATTTTATAAAGATAATAAAATAGGGCTACGTATATGTGTATATGCGGTATATATATTAATATATATGTGTGTGTGATATTATAATAACATACATATATGTAAATACATAATACTATTCTTTATTTATATAAATAAGTTTGTAAACCTTATGAAATAAATATATGTATATATATTATGGAATGTATATATATACATATATGTAATATATGTATATCTATATATAATATATATATGAGATTTGAAGTTATTTTAATATAAATCATAAAGCCCATAAGATAGCGCTAATCATAATATTAGTAATATGCAACAATGCATATAATACATTCCTTGGGTACATGAAGCATAAAGCGCAACTTTATGTGGTGAATAATCCAACGCATGAAGTGAAACATGACCAAGTCAAACATTACAACAAAGCATGTATGAAACATTGTAGTTGTGCTAAGCACTTAAGAAGGAAGTAAATATTGTGTATAAAAGAAAAAGTCTACAGGTTGTACCTGTGAAGGTGGAAAAAAATATTTGAGGTGGTGCCATATATAGAAGTGGTTGTAATGCAAAAGAAGTCTCTAAATTTAAATAAGCCAACAAATAAGTGTTTTGAATCAGTCAAGTGCAAACTTGGAATTGTTTTGAAATGGAATTTGAATTAGGAAACCTGCTTTCGGCTTGTTGTCCCAAATACTTAGTTGACTCAGCCATGAAACTGACATGTGTTGCAAACCTGTGAGTGATTCATTACATGATGAAGAAATATGGCAGAGATACTTGCTTGTTTGTAGCCTTCAGTTGCTCACAAGTTAGTATAAATAGAGGTACCTGTTCTACCAAATGCTACACTTATCTTTATGAATATCATGATGCTATTTTTTTGTGAGTTGAGAGTTATTTTGGTATTTTGTATTTGTGGTTATTGTGAGATTTTGTGAGAATTAGAAGAGGATAGTCAAGTGGAACTTGGAGGAGGTGTCAACCAATTTGAGGAATCACACTAGGAAGGAGTACAATCAATTGGACCTTATATAGGCATGCTAGTTTCTATACCTTTGTCTTTATATTAGAAAGGATAAAATAGTTTGTTCACTTCATTTGGGAAAAGAGTGTTTTACGAATATGTTGTGGTGTTTGTATGAGATTGCTTGTTTCATGGTTATACAATATGTTGTAGAATCTATTTTGTAGATTATGTCTATATGTAGCCTATATATGGGAGTTTATTTGAGTGCAACATAGTTATACTATGTGTAGTTATCTTCACTATACATAGGAGTCTATGTTAGACATAAGTAGCAAAAATACAAGATGTTATTTAAACAATTTGGTAGTATAGTCAAATTGTTATGGGATGATTATGTGGGGTTATTCTTGGGATTGGTTAGATCCCTGGAAAAGGGGGTAACCTAGATGGTCATTATAAACCAAATCAAGCTAGGAAAGTGGGTGAAAATGTCACGTCTACTCTAAGTTAAGGGTAATGGAAACTTTGTCCAAAGTAGTGTAAGTATCCACTATTTACACTATCAATTTCACCGTGATTCAAGATTATGTACTAGGCATGGGAAGTTCATATATGTAAGTTGTAACTATTGTGTGTCATTCTAGAAATGTATAGGACACAACACCAAGCTTAGAATAGGCTATTGTTATGAGGTTACCAAACCAATCTCTTCGTCGAAGGGTAGGGCCATCTTACCAGTTAGGTAGATATGTGAGTGACCGCAGTAAGTCTGAGGTTGGCGAAAAAGTGCTTGAGTGATGCTTCTCCTTATCAGTTGGCGGCCAAGATTTGAGGTGGAATTCTTGGACCATTGTACTTTAGACTTGTTTGGAAGCTTGTTAAAGCTATGTATGTAATTTATATCCATCTCAATCGAAATTGAAAATATGAAATATCATATGGAATTCATGTATCATGATTATTTGAATCAATGAAAGGAATTATTTTGTATGCAATGAAAAATTTTGAAAGAAGTTTCAAATATGAATTTATTATTTAAAGGAAAAGAAAAAAAAATATTCCTCTTAAAGATTAGATGCGTAAACTATTCACTTGTGGGTAAAACATAGGAAAAAATACTGTGTAGAACAATGGGCATGTTACACATGGTATCCAAGCTATCAAGTTCAACTCTAGAACCTATGTGCTCACTATGTTTCCAATCCAACATTATAAGAATCTAATTTTTGGAAATTCTTGTGCCAAGATAGTGTGTCTCAAGATGAGTGCAAGGAATTCAGTGATAAAAAATGAGCACTACCTAGAGCCAAGAAGGAAAGAGAAGCCCTTGTTCGTACCATTAAGGGAACCAACCATGACAACACCATATGGCTCGTGATACTGAGACATTCAGTCATGCTTTATCATGAATTAGCCAAGAGAAGAGAAGGATGAGATATCAAGCTAACTTAAATTATCTACCACCTATCTCACTGGAAAAAATAGACTCATTATCACTTTCTAGGGATATTCCCTCAAAATGTAGTGTTAGTCCAATAATGTTGTTTAGGGACCCTCGTGTTATACCTATGTTTGAAATTATTGTAATAGCCTCAAGTGGTGAATCAAAGGAATATATTCCCCAAAATTATGTATCAGAAGATAAATTTGAGGGATACTACCCTTTTTGGGATAGAGAAGAGAAAAAATCAGAGGGATACCCCATGTAGCTATGTACCAAAAAGTGAATTCGAGGGATACTTTCCCTTAGACTATCTTAATAGTCACTCTATGTAAATTTAAGGATATTGAAATCCTTCATCAAATTGAAATAAAAACATTTTTTTATTTTGGAAAAACTTGTGTAAAATTTCTTTGTGATATTCATATATGAATGATTGTCCTTTACATGATTTTCTAATGTTAAGTAAACTTTCCTAGATCTAATTAAATGAAACCTCTAGGTAAACTGATCTTGGAAAAATGGTTAGAACATGAACTAACAACAGGGGAAGTCAAGAAGTAGGACAAGGTACTAAAAATGTGGAAGTTAATTTGGATTGAATCTTGTCTTTAATGGATGAAACAAGAGCAAGGATACAAACCCTTGAACAATAAGTAAGGGGTAAAGAAAGAATGGAACAATAAGTCCCAAACAATGATGAGGAAGTACCTCATAATGAAGAGAACGGGTAGAATTCTCATGATCACACTCATTCTAGAGAACAAGAAAATGAGGAGTCACATTTGAAGTCAAAAGGAACTAAAAGGAAGCGATTGGCCAATGATTTGTCTTGAGACATGAAGAAAGTCACTCATCCTAAGTTTGAGGGTAGTGCTATTAGGGATGCGGCTAAAGCTTGGCTTACGGATATGGAAAAATACTTTGAGATTAGAAATTATTCCAATGTCACTAAGGCCGTAGGGGGAGCTTACCAATTGGTAGGAGAAGCATCCAACTGGTGGATGAACAATAAAATGGAGTTAGGACTCAATTCCTTGAAGCTGACATGGAGCAAGTTTGTGGAGATCTTTCAGAAATGGTGGTTACCACAACTCTTCCATGATCAGAAGCTCATTGATTTCCAAAATATTAAGCAAGGAGATTCTTTAGTGAATGAATATTGGGAAAAGTTCACTCATCTCCTAAGGTACATAGCCATGTACCAAAAGGATGAAAAATTCCAAATAAAGAAGTTCATTATGGGATTGAATGCCCAAATAGGTGGTGAAGTAGATGTACACGGTCCAACAACCATGGACTTGATGCATGAAAAAGTGATTAAGCAAGAGTAGAAGCTTAAGTCCATTTCAATCTATCAAGAAAGGAATAAAAAGAAGTTTAACTTGGTGTAGGCTAATCAAGTACCAAGAAGACCTAATGAAGGGAAAAAAATTTAGAAGTAAGGGTATAACGGACCTCAACAAAGGTGGAATGAACCAAGAAGAGACCAGAGAGGGAGTAACGACAACTATAACCGTTGATATGTGGTGAATCATCATGCAAATATTGTACACTCATAACGTATCCTCGCCAAGTTCGGAGTTCGAGGGTG
This sequence comes from Sequoia sempervirens, assembly GCA_007258455.2. NCBI lineage: Eukaryota > Viridiplantae > Streptophyta > Pinopsida > Cupressales > Cupressaceae > Sequoia > Sequoia sempervirens. The sequence goes on from VDFB02058242.1 coordinate 11,410,521, forward strand.
GCAACCCTCAATAGAAGGGGTTTGGGGGCACAACCCCTGAAATATTTTTTTTCTTGTTAAAACATCAAGCTTTTCCTATTGACACATTAAATAAAAAATGACTTTATAAAACACTAATTCTGGAAGCTTCCAAAAAGCTTGTTATAAGCGGCTAGGATGTAAGTTGTGTTGTGTGTAATTCGCGAGATTGTAATATGTTTTGCACCGGATAATAAAATCATTGGGTGGATGAGTTTCTATGGATGTAGCCCATATTGGGTGAACCATGTTAAATTTCTATGTTGATCTCTTTTCTGTTATTCTTCATTATTATTTCTAGGTTATTTAATCTGCATATAATTGTTAATGTTTATTGCTCTGATCTGCCTAAACCCTAAAAATTGGTATCAGAGTCGTGTGTATTTTGGTTGATTGGCCAGAAACCTCTAGATTTAAGTGGGGGCAATGGAATCTAAGACAAATTCAAGGTTGAGAAGTTCAACGGCCAAAATTATCAATTATGAAAGATGTAGATGGAAGATTATTTGTATCAAAAAGATCTATGGCAGCCATTGCAAGGAAAAACAAAGAAAGAGGCCACTATGTCCAATGAAGAATGGGATATTCTAGATAGAAAGGAACTAGGAACCATTCGATTGTGCTTGGCACCATCTATGGTGTTCAATATAACAAAAGAAAAGACAATAGTGGATCTAATGGAACATTTGGCTAAATTATATGAAAAACCCTTAGCCTTAAATACGGTATTTCTCATGAAGCATTTGTTTAACCTAAAAATGATTGAAGGTGGATCTATGACAGATCATTTAAATGAGTTTAATACGATTACCAATCAGTCAACTTCTGTAAAAGTGAATTTCGATGAAGAGGTGATGGCTCTCTTGGTTTTATGTTCTTTTCCAGAAAGCTAGAATAGCTTGGTAATGGTTGTAAGTAAATTTGTCTCTGGTTCAAATGCATTAAAATTTAATTATGTTTTTGGTGTTATCCTTAGCGAGGAAATGCAACGGAAAAGCACAAGTGAGACTTCAACATCAGGTAATGCTTTGAATGTAGATAAAAGGGGAAGAACAAAGGAGAGAGGAAAAAGCCTAACAAATCATGGGAAGTCACAATGGAAGTCGAAGAAAGGAAGATCTAAATCCAGAGGAAAAATGGATTGTTGGCACTATGGAAAGCTAGGACACTTGAAGAAGGATTATTGGTTTCGAAAGGGAAAAAAAGGAGACAAACAACATGATGACAATAAGGAAGCTAATGTTGAAAATAATAAACTGTAGGGTGCTTTAATTCTATGTTTAGATAATTTTAATGATTCCTGGGTAATAGATTTAGGGGATTCATTTCATGCCACACCCCATAGGAAATATTTTGTAGATTATGTTCAAGGTGATTTTGGACAGGTATATTTGGGTGATGTTGAACCCTGCCATATTGTTGGAAAAGGAAAAATAAAAATCAAGTTGCAGAATGGAAATGAATGGTTTCTACAGGAGGTAAGGCATGTTCCAAATTTGAGAAGAAATTTAATCTCTATAGGACAACTGGGTAGTGAAGGTTGCATAGTTTCCTTTACACACAAAGTATGGAAGGTCACTAAAGGTGCATTAGTAGTAGATGAAGGTGAAAAGGTAAGAAAATTGTATTTTTGTACTAGTAATAATTATTCTACCTTAGCTACTATAGAAATAGTTGCTGCTGAGACAGTTAGAGCACTTGTTGTAGGGACAAAAATAGAATTGTGGCACCATAGAATTGGGCACATGAGTGAGAAAGGGATGAAGATCCTTCACTCTAGAAAGTTACTTCTAGCTCTAAAGCAAATTGACTTGGAGTTCTATGAAAATAGTGTTTATGGAAAACAAAAAAGAGTATGATTTCTCAAAGTTGGGAAACAGAAGAAGAGAGAAATTAGAGCTTGTGCATTCAAATGTATGGGGACTAGCTCAGGTATCTTCTATTGGTGGCTCTTGTTATTATGTTACTTTTATTGATGATGCAACTAGGAAAACATTGGTGTATTTCCCTAAAACAAAAATCAGAAGTAATTGAAACTTTTAGAAAGTGGAAAGCTTTGGTTGAGAATGAGACAGGAGAAAATTTGAAGTGTCTCAAATCTGATAATGAAGGTGAGTATTGCAGTAGAGAATTTGAAAATTATTGTTCATACAATGGAATCCATAGGCAGAAAAAGGTTCCTGGAACCCCACAAGAAAATGGTGTGTCTAAGAGGATGAATAGGACATTATGGAGTGTGCAAGGAGCATGAGATTGCATGTTGGACTACCTTTACAATTTTGGGAAAATGTTGTACATATCGTTGTTTATTTAATAAACAAAGGAACTTCAAATCCTTTGGATGGTGGCATTCTAGAGGAGGCATGGATGGGTAAAAAGGTAATATTCATTTATGAAAACCTTTGGTTGTGAAGCTTTTGTCCATGTTGATATTGAAAATAGAACCAAGCTTGAGGCTAAGTGTAAAAAATGTACCTTCATTGGATATGGAGTAGATGAATTTGGTTATCGGTTATGGGATTATGAAAGTCATAAAACCATTAGGAGCAGAGATGTTATATTCAATGAGAAGGTCATGTATAAGGATCAACTATAGGAAAAGAAGCATGAATAGGCCAAAAATGAATATGCGGTGTTGGATGAGATTTCAAAAAATAAAATGCCAATGGTACCTAATGCTTAGCAAGTTATCCTATAGACTCCTACAAGTGTTAGACATTCTACAAGGATAACTAGGATAACTAGACCTCCAGAAATATTTTCTCCATCATTATTTTCTATATTATTAACTAATTATGGTAAACCTGAAGGTTATGAAGAAGTAAAGTAGGTAGATACCAAAAAGTAGTGGGAGCTAGGAATGAAAGAGGAAATGGATTCCTTCTCGAAAAATCAAACTTGGGACTTAGTCCAATTGCCTACAAGTAAAAGAGCATTGCCAAATAAATGGGTTTATAGGTTGAAGGAAGAAGATGGAGGCAAGAAAAGATATAAGGCCAAACTCATAGTAAAAGGTTTTGCACAAAATAAAGGTATAGATTTTGATGAAATATTTTCTTTGGTTGTAAAGATGACTTCTATTAGAACTATTCTAAGTCTTGTGGCTATGGAAGACTTGCATCTTGAACAGCTAGATGTGAAAACAACATTTCTCCATGGGGATTTAGAAGAGGAAATATACATGCAACAACCACGGGGATATGAGGTCAAGGGTAAGGAGGAATTAGTGTGCAAGTTAAAGAATAGTTTGTATGGCTTGAAGCAAGCACCTCATAAATGATATTTAAAATTTGATAGTTTAATGGTTGAACAAGGTTACAAAATATATCATTCTAATTATTGTGTTTATTTTAAGAAATTGGGTAATGGCAATTATATTATCCTATTGCTTTATGTTGATGACATGTTTGTTTTCGGGTCTAACATGCAACATATTAATGAACTTAAGCATAAATCAGAAGATTCATTTTCCACGAAAGATTTGGGTGCAGAAAAAAAAATCCTTGGTATGAGGATCACACGAGATAGGAAAAAAAAAATTTATTTTTGTCTCAAAGTGAGTATGTAGAGAAGGTGTTGAAAAGGTTTAACATGTAGAATGCAAAAGAAGTTAGTACACCTTTGCCTAGTCATTTTAAGTTGACCAAGGAGATGTGTCCAAAGACACAAGAGGGGGAAGAAAAAAATTCTAAGATACCATATGCATCAACAGTTGATAGCTTGATGTATGCAATGGTATGCACAAGGTCATATATTGCACATGTTGTCAGAGTTGTGAGCAGGTATATGAGCAATCTGGGAATGGAACATTGGAATGCAGTAAAATGAATTATTCGATATTTGATAGGTACTACTTCAAAGAAACTATGTTTTGGAGGAACAATTTTTCTCTAAAAGGATATGTTGACTCTGATCTAGCGGGTGATATTGATAGCAAGAGGAGTACAGGGTATGTTTTTACTGTAGGAGGTACTATAATCAATTGGATTTCAAGACTAAAAAAGGTTGTTGCACTTTCAACCACTGAAGTTGAGTATGTTTCTACTACGGAAGCCAACAAGGAGATGATTTGGTTACAATGTTTTCTGGAGGAATTGGGACAACGACAAGAAGATGGCCCTTTGTACATAGATAGCCAGAGTGTCATTCATCTTTCTAAGAATTCATCTCTAAATTCAAAAACTAAGCACATACAACTCAGATACCACTTCATCTAGTCAGTTTTGGAGGAACAATTGAAGCTAGAGAAAATTCATACAAGTGAGAATCCTGCAAATATGTTCACAAAGGCAGTTACATGGGAGAAACTAATTTCCTCATTAGTTTTCGTTGGCCTTCACAAATGATAATGGTGGACATAAGAAACCAACTAGACCTATAATCTAGTGGGAGTTGAAAGTGCAACAATTTTGTCCATGATTAGTCTCCAAATAGGAAATTGTTTGGTGTGTTTCTGGGTTATTTAATCTACATATAATTGTTAATGTTTATTTCTCCAATCTGCCTACCCTAACAATAACAACAATAAAAAATATGGCGGAAATGTTAGTAACTCTGGGAGACCTATGAAAAGGAAGGGACTAGTGAATGGATATTTTACATGTGGAGGGGATTGTTATGCTAATCAATGCCCTAGTAAGCTAACAAAATATCAACCATGTGGGAATCCTCTTCCTCCACAACAAATCAAATCACTCTGATAGAAGTCTTAGATATTTTGTCTAACATTCCTATCTTAGTTTTAATAGATACTGGGGCCACAAAAATTTCATTTCTCCTAAAATGGCAATTCAAATGTCTAGAAAGGTTGGTTTTATGGAAAAATCCTGGGTTGTGAAGCATGCAAACGAGACAAGAGTTGTGGTGAGTCAATGTCTATATGAAGCAAGGTTAGAACTTCCAAGCTTCTTTACAAAGATGAATTTGTATGTAGCTCCTTTAGGTTCTTATGATGTCATCCTAGGAATGAAATGGTTATGGAAGCATAGTGCTAAAGTGGATTGTCATGCTAAAACCATAGAATGCTTAGATGACCTAGGTAACCAAGTGTCTATGCAAGGAACACCTAGAGAAGTGAAACTCTGACAGATTTTAGTTGTGCAAATGCATAGGGTGAAAAAGAAAGGATGTCAACTCTACGTAGCGAAGATGGATAAAATTGAGGAATACAAGGAAGCCATCCTTCAAGATGATGTCATGTATTAAGGACCTCAAGATTCTCATGAAGTTGAAGAAGGAGAAGTAGTGGAAATAGCAAAAATTGATATGGAGAAAATCCAATCATCCAAAAATTTGTGGATGTATTTCCAGATGAACTACCTGGAATGCCTCCTAAGAGAGTGTTTTATTTCTCCATTGATATAGTCCTTGGGTCAGAACCTATATCAAAAGTACCATATAGGATGACCACAACTGAATTGATGGAATTGAAGGCACAATTAGTGGAATTATTGTCAAAAGGATTAATAAGACCCAGTGTTTCACCCTAGGGAGTGCCAATAATATTTGTTAAGAAGAAAGATGGTACACTGTACTTATGTATAGACTATCATTTGCTTAACAAAGCAATGGTAAAGAATAATTATCCATTTCCACGTATCGATAATCTCTTTGATCAAATGTGGGGTGTGACTGTGTTTTAAAAGATTGATTTGCATTCTGGATATCACCAACTAAGAATCAAGGATGAAGATATTTTTAAGACAACTTTTAGAACTAGATATGGACATTACGAGTTCACAGTATTACCTTTTGGACTGATGAATGCACCAACAACACTCATGAACCTAATGAAAAATGTACTTAGAGATTGCTTGGATAGGTTTGTGTTGGTATTCTTGGATGATATTTTCATCTACTCCAAGAATGAGGAAGAACATCATAAGCATTTGGAGATGGTGTTGCAGCGATTGAGAGAACATAAGTTGTATGGGAAAGTCTCAAAGTGTACATTTTACCAAAAGGAGGTACAATATCTGGGTCATGTAATCTCAGTAAATGGAATTGTAGTTGATCCTATAAAGATTAAAGCGGTATTATAATGGCTAGTGCCCAAGATTGTACTTGAAGTCAGAAGTTTTATGGGTTTGGTCGAGTATTACCGAAAGTTTGTAGAGAATTTTTCAAGGATAGCATTTTCCATCACGTCTTTGCAAAGGAAGGGTAAGAATTTTGAGTGGAAAGATAAATGTCAAGCAGCATTTGATCTACTCGAAGAAAATCTCACCACGGCTTCTATACTAAAGGTATCGGATCTGGATGGTAGCCTACTTGTTATTACAAATGCATCAGGAGAAGGATTGGGTGGAGTGTTAATGCAGGAAGGGTGAGTCTTAGCTTATGAATCAAGGAAGCTAAAGCCCTATGAATAAATGTATGCTTCACATAATTTATAGTTAGCAATAGTTGTTCATGCATTATAGATGTGGAGACACTATCTATTGGGAACATCCTTTGAACTTAGGACAAATCACCATGATCTCAAAAAAAATTTTACCCAACCTAATCTTAATGCAAGGTAGAGAAGGTGGTTATAACTAATATCAAATTATGATTTAGACATTAATTATATCAAGGGGAAAGAGAATTGGGTTGTCAATGCTTTGAATTGTAGAAGGCATATCTCCTCAATTGTGTCAATCCAAACTAACTTTAAGAGTCAAGTGTTGCAAGAACCCAAGTGTGACGAGTTATATGAACAAGTCAAGCAAGCACTATTGGATGATCCTCAAGATAAAAGGTATGAAGGGTATCACCTTGAACCAAATGGATTATTGGTATTTCAAGGGATAATTTATGTACCTAACTCTGGTGAATTAAGGAACTTAGTATGGAAGGAAATTCACAATACACCATATTAAGGATATCCTGGTGTCACCAAAATGTTGGTTGATATAAAGCCATTATATTTCTAGAAGGGTATGAAAGGGGATGTTGAAAGGTTTGTAGCCAGTTGCTTGGAATGCCAAAGAGTGAAGGAAAATCATCATCACCCTACAGGTCTTTTGTATCCACATGAAGTTATGGATAGTAAGTGGCAAGTCATTAGCATGGACTTTGTGCAAGGATTACCTATGTCAAGGAATAAGCACAATGCCATTCTGGTATTGGTGGACAAGCTCACTAAGGAAACTCGCTTTATCCTAATAAATTTTAGTGATGGAGCTCCTGTAATAGCTTGGAAGTTTGTGTA